>JANAVB010042619.1:5626062-5811052 GCA_029216955.1 Iris pallida | reverse complement strand
AATGATCAACCCTAGGATCTGTCAATCATGTTACAAGCCCGTAGGCAGACAATAAGTAAGGTGCAATCGAGCTAACACGTACTCGTCGGCTAAACGCCTCAAAAGAATAATTTTATAATAAAGTGGGAGGACAAAAAGAAACCCACTCGTTGCCAGGGTTATGCCTGGTGGTCACCATCTGGCTGGAAGGTAGGTAGATCCTCTGGAGCTGCTCCGATATCTGGCCATACAAAACCAGCTGGGTCAGACCCCAGAAAGAGCAAGTACCACAAAGGAGGCTTCACTTAAGAACTAAAACCAGCATATCACAATAGAATATTAAAGATAATAAATAAAGAACTGATAATAATAGAGATAACAACAATAAAATGAGTACGAGGAAACCATTCAAGTAGCCAGGTCACAACCCTTAAACCAAACAAGGACCGGGGTTGTAACCCTTCACCTGAATAGAAATCCGTCTCAATACTATTGGTACAGTGAAGACAATAAACGAAGAGAGGACACAGAACTGCTCCGGGAGCCAGGTTACAACCCTTAAACCAAACAAGGACCGGGGTTGTAACCCTTCGCCTGAACAGAACTGGACCCCTGATCTTTATTGTTAAGGCCATCATAAGTAATTAATCATGCTGTTAAAGTAAGGTAAAATATGACGATCATGGCATGGGATGAAATAAGACAATAAACAAAGAGAGGACACAGAACTGCTCTGGGAGCCAGGTTACAACCCTTAAACCAAACAAGGACCGGGGTTGTAACCCTTCGCCTGAACAGAACTGGACCCCCGATCGTTAGTTAAGGCAATCATCAATAATCATGTCTTGTCACAATCTTGTACAGGATCAGGATAAGACTAAGCTGGAATAAACTCCATCCAATCAATCACGGCCAATCAAGAGTACGGCTTGATACTTTTAACTAACTAGGGTTATCACAGGCCTAGTTACTAGCAAGATGCAATGAGATTATTCTAACAGCCACAAGTCCTGCAGACCATCCGGTTATCCAGGTCGAATGTCCGTTATGAAGAATGCAACATGTGACTGTGTGCTGGAAATGTGCCCTACTCGTCGGTAGGCTACAAGTCCACTTAATGCGCCCAGATAACGGGATTGCCTGTAGCTGGGAATCTCTTCATGACTACTGAATCATTCTAGTTGATTAGCCTTAGTCAATTTCAGTAGGTACCCCTGACCGTGGTACTCAGGGATCCCCATCCTAGACATGATGCAAGACAGTACCAGTTTTTGTACAAACACAATCGCCCACGGTGTCCAGGTAATTCATACTTGTCATGTCGTGCTAGCTGTCATAACAGCACGTCATGATATATCATGTCAGTTGCTTGCCAAGAGTGCGCCACAACGGGCCATTATCGTGTTCTATTCTTACCTTATCATGAATGAGAGAAACTTGCATAAAATAACTAGTGACATATTCTTGAAGCCAAGGAAAAGATCTACAACTTTCATGTTTTGAGTTTTTCAAGATTCTAGCTACAAAATAACTAAAATAGAAAAAAACAGTAAAATAGAGCAATTCCGGCGCATGGGATTCCTGCACAATCGGTGCATGAGATTCCTGTACAATCGGCGTATGGAATTCCTGCACAATCGGCGTATGGGATTCCTGCACAAATCGGCGCATGGGATTCCTGCACAATCGACGCATGGGATTCCTGGACAAATCGGCGCATGGGATTCCTGCACAATCGGCGCATGGAATTCCTGCACAATCAGCGCATAGGATTCCTGCACAATCGGCGCATGGGATTCCTGCACAAATCGGCGCATGAGATTGTAAACCCCCGCACCGAATTTTTTTTAATGTTATTATTATAAATATCTATTGACCATATATATTAAATTAGGATTTTGTGGCTAATTTAAATTAATATGTTTTATATATAGATATGCAAATTATAAGTTTAGTATTAGAAGAGGGGGAATATGCAAATTTAAATTGTTAGAGGGCTTGAAGGGAAAGTTGAGATTCAAATCTCAACTATTCTGATTTTTTACTACAGTCTGTAATGAGTAGCCGACCTATAACCCTGCTCTCCCTTATGAATTCAAATTCAGGCAAAACCATCCTTTAGATAAGCTTATAGAATTCAAATTGATATATCCTTATCTCCCTAGGAGATCAAAACCACAAGTGTATAGGCATGATCATAGCAGCCGACCCTTCTCTACTTATAAAATTCAAATCCCTGTTCCCATACTTGACAGTTCAGATATTTGGAGAATCAACTCCAGATTTGAATTTAAACCCCATATTTCCCTCTATCAATTCCTCTCGTGATTCTTAACTAAACCCTAGATATATATATATATATATATATATTATATATATAGAAGTATGATTGAAGCCGTTCCCAAAACAATACGAACTCCAGTTTTTTCCACCCTCTTCCCCGCAGCAGGAACAGAGTCGAGGAAGATCAATCAAGAGCAACGATCGATTAAATAGGTATTCTTCTACCTCAGTTCTTGGGAATTCCTCTACTGTTAATAAGAGCTTTAAGATTATGTTGGCAAATGTTTGGGAAAATGGCTAGGAGAGGTCGAGATAGATGAGGGAACTTGAAACCATGTCTTCCCAGACCAGAACCTTAATCTGACACTAAACCGACTCATCCTGTACCACGTGGAAAGAAATGCAAATCAATATCTATCAGTATACATAAGGGGCTTGTGGGCACATATGTGCTAAACTGTAGCGAGGGAGATCAATGGGCATATGTTAAGAAACAGGACATGGAATGTATTAATCACCTTAGGAGTGATTTGGGTATATGAGGGATGCATATCCACTTATCTGTAGAAGGAATTGCGAGTATATGACCATATGGAAGTAGCTCGTTAATGGCTAGTTTACAACTGTGGTAAGGGATCAAGTCTAGCAAGCCAAAGTACCAAGTGGTACAAGACCCATTAGCAGGAGTCACATCAGTCTTAAGTAGGGATGTCTGGTATCAAAGAAATCAGGATCAGTCCCTACATTGCATACAAAAGTTCAGTCCTTGCTTGGTATCAGTCTCGAGAGATGGGAGTTGGAAACGATGGCACCTACACTAAGTTGTGGTTGGGGCATGTCATGTGGTATCAACTGCCTATGTACATTAGAATTCATACCCTGTGTCAGTGATACAGGATGCAATGAAGACAGGTAAGTCTCAGAAGGTGGGGGGAGAGAGGATACCATATACATTATACCGGATTACTTGTATTTGGGTTCGATTGTATTGTGTTGCACCTTACTTCGAGTGACAAGTATCAAGTTGTCCTTCACAGGAGGACATTCAGGGGTGTGTATCCTGGGAACACATAGGTACAAGTCACAGGATCGGGTGAAAGGATTAGTTTGGGCCTCTCAATTTTGTACATTGAGCAAGTTGAACCAACAAAATCCCCTGTACCCCTGTACTCTCTATGCTAAGGAAATATAATGCACTTTACAGTCTATACTTGCAATTGTACCACTATCTTGCTTTGTGCATATAATGTCATCTGAGATTGCATAAGATGATTTTGTTTCTCGTTGATCATTACCAAATTACCACCTTCAGCGTAATTGGATCTCCTGTATATTTATGTTTTCTTAGCCCAGTCGTTTTGTTGTTTAGTCCCTTGGTATTACATATGATCAGTCAACTCGAGCAAGAGAGGTTAAGGAACCAGTTATATCGGTCCAGTTGGTAGTAGTTCAGATCATTTATAATGGAGCTAATGTGATGAAATGTCTAATGAGTTGGTATATTAGAACAAGGAATATATAAGTGCAAGGATATCGGGTGCTTGTGATCCCACGCAGGAATTGCAAAGCAGTACACACCATAAAAGGATTCCAGGGAGGAGGGAGTCAATGCTGCAGTAGCTTATTGCAAATAGGAAAGAGTATCAGAACGTACATAAAGTACCTGTTGATAGCAGGGTGTGTGCATGTGCCAGGAAGAGAGTTGAGTGCAAGCACGCGTGTGCTTATTTTTGTATCCTTGCTACATTCCTCTCGGGTTCCTGTGTTCTGTCTTAAGCCTTAATCCAAGTTAACCCAGCCCTGAATTAACATGATGTTCATTTCCCATTTCTCATGTCTTTGCCGTTGTCTGGTTCAGTCCCAGTTTTGGGAAGGACATTAACATTTCAGTCCTTGTGGGGCTTGTATTAGTATTATATTAGTTCAGTATTGAGTAACTGTTCAGCCCACTTAGCCATAACCATCTGAGATCAGTCGAATAAAGAAGTATCAGTAGAAAACAGAACATGTAGATAGGAAGAGACCCAAACAAGGGCAATAAATTCTTATGTGGGCATGTAAGGACCTGTAGGAAGATGGGAGCAAGAGTTTAGGGTCTCTGGTTCCTAAATAGCAAGTCCTCCAGAAATGCAAGTCCCTACATCCTGTGTAGTAGTAATGCTTGCATCCCCTTGTACTCGGCAGTAAAGGCTAACTACATAGTCAAAGACAGTAACAATTGTAAGGGCAGTGGGAAGGACTAGTACCAATCTGAGAACAGGGCAAGGAATAAAGGACCTGCTGCCTTAGGCAGCAAGTGGAAGGGGTTTGTTGGCCAGGAAGCTTGGTTATATAGAAGGTAAGTGTATTAGGAGATATAGATTGATAAGAACACAAGTCTAGAAGATTTTGATAAATATGCTAAACAGGAAGATAGTGTGTTAGTGCCTAATTGGGAGTATAAGTAGGAGCATCAGAACACCACAGGTTAACCTGGGCAGCAAACAGCAACCCCATAGTACCAAACCGAGTGGACAGTCATAGAATTCTAAACTTTATTAACAACTGTATGATAGTTGCCTATAGTAGGTGGCAGGACCACAAAGCAAAGACTTGGTCTTCTTGGTATCAGGACAGAGTTAGAGTAGGTTGAGTTGTATAAAATTTCCTTATGGTAAGTGCACAAATGAATCAGGTCAAGATAGGCAGGGCGAGAGGTATCAGGTTTGGGTAGGAAATGAATTAATGGGTATCCATACAGACAAATGGTTTAGGCACATATGGATTATGAGAGCACTGATGCACACCTTAGTAAAGGGCAGCATTTGATCTCTGCAAAGGCACAGCACATGTAGAACTTAGGTGGCAGCTCCTATTGGGGTTAAGTGGATATGGTAGCATGAGAAGACTGCTAATACAGTCTGACTTGTTGTGAGCATGCAATTAGATGTAGCAGTAGAATGGACCTAACATTCTAAGTATGAACTGGATAGAAGGCATAGAAGTAACAAGAAGCGATTGTATCAGTTAGGAATGAAATAGTTAGAAATGAATGTCAAGAGTGATTTATGTGTATAAACCCATAATAGTCAGGTAATGCCAAGTTGGGAGAATACCCAAAGTATCAAGATAACATGAGTATCTCAAGGTTTATGGATCAAAGCCTAGAAAATCCTAAAGAGCAGTAGGCTACAAGGCAATTTGGTTAACAGGGATGTGAGTACTAATTTTGAGTGTGTGTGCCGAGTAGGAACCTTAAGGAAAGTACCCATGGGTAATGTATCATGAGTGTTAGGACCCCAAGTGTCAGATATGGTTAGTACCAGTGTCAAGAATATTGGATAGGTATATCCTAGTACCAAAGGTTGCTAACCCAGGACACCTATACCTGCCTAGGCTAAAGAAGTCTTCAGTTAGAGATTTTATGTAAGGGTCATTATTGATCTAGCCTGCATAGGCACTTATACAAACTAGGTGGCATAAGTAACCAAGGGTAATAGATATAGAGAAGTTGGTCTAAAAGTATATAGAGAATTTGAAAAGCTATTTAGGGATGAAACTTTAAATTCCTAAGTGCCTTATTCATTAATTTAGTTAACTCAACAGGATCATCGAACTTTTGACTCAGCACTTTGGCCCGCGCAGCAGCAAGGACCACAGGCAAGTATACCTTGCCGAACATATGCAGTATTTACATTGTCTTCTGTCTATTGTTTTCCTTTCACCTTGTCACGTGATTTCCATTTTGTGATTGGTATTCTTGATTGTCTTGTTTGTTCTAGATTATGTGCACGTGTAGGATATTGCTTGTCTATTACTCTTCTTCATGTATTGGGTCTATGATAGAATTGCCAGTTCTATGCCGTGTCCTTGACTTGACTAATCTTAACTGGGAGTAGCTTGCATTGTACTACAGTTAGGACATACTATAGATTGGGAGTAACTTACATTGTACTACGACCTATAGCAGATTATTCTAGCTTGATATTGACTGATTGACTTGACTTGCGACACTATAAATTGGGAGTATCTTGCATTGTACTACGGTTTATAGGTGTATTCTTGTATTCCTATAGGAGAGGAAATCGATACTAGAATTGGCTAATCTTGACTGGGAGTATTCTTGCATTGTGCTACAGTCGAAACCTACTATAGATTGGGAGTATCTTGCATTGTACTACAAGCTATGGGGGTTAATCGATTGATTGATAGCCAAGTCTAGTATTACATTTCCATGCTTTAGATATCTTTCTGGCACCGTTCTTACCCTTCTCATATGTTATTTACTGTCATACTAGTAGGCACGTTTTATGTATCTTGCTAGTCCTCTGAGGACCTGATGATCTCTTCAGGTTTAGCCGAGTATTGAGCCAGGTGCACACGAGCAGTTCGAGCTAGCATTGGATCACGGTACCACTGCAACTGAGGGTACTTTGGACAGTTTGGATTCAGTTATTTCCTTTCCATGTTCTATTTTATTATCGTCTATTGGTAGTGGATTTGTGTCCACCGGACGTAATTAGAAATTCTTGATAAACTGGATACTCATTTATATTATCATTCATTATTCAGTTTCATTTATGTGTTAGTGACTTGTATCATATTTTGTGGATGAGATCTAGATTGCCTCTGTGACTTGTTCATGTACTTGACAGCGTTCTACCGCCGACACTGCGGCGTAGGCTGGACTTGGACACGTCTCGTATCCGGAAAGCGGGTGCGGGTCGTGACAAGTTTTTTGGTAGCCCATGCAGGACTACGTTAATCACTTCGGTTACATTACTGTGCCGTCGTGAGCCTACACATAGGATTAGAAACTTAGGATCTCATCCACGTGTCTTGAAAACAGTATTGATCTCTGTCCTTGATTTCTATTTGAATCTTTGACTTGCATCCTGCTTGAAATCTTCGTGCCATCTAATGTTTCCTTTTATTGCAGTAAATGGATTCTCAAGACAGGAATAACGCTTTCCTGAACACCCCACCGGCTACAGGAGGATTCTTCTCGTACATGACTCCGCCGACGCAGGGAGGCCAGCTTACTCATCAGGGCGACCCGACTCAAACGCAATACTCGAGATTCCGCAGAGACGACTTTCCTCCACCAGCACCCTTCCATCAGCCTGCACCCTTCCAGCCAACATATGTTCCACATCCAGTACCTACCATGTACCCTGCACCAGCGACGAATCCAGCGCCTGCCATGAACCCAGCACATGTTCTGCCTCCGCCACCTCCGCTAGACAACGTTACCCTCCTCGGGATATTCCAATAGCTCATGACTTCTCAGACGCGACAAGCCGACGTCTTCCGCGATACTTTAAGAGAGGCTATCCAGACTAGAGACGCTCCACGACCGCGCCCTGGAACTTCCAAGAATTTTACGGACCTTAGGTCCAGAGAATTCAAAGGAACAGAGGGGATTCTCTACGCAGACGAGTGGTTAGAGAACGTAGACCGCAACCTTCGGAGGGCTCGAGTTCCTGAAGACCTGAAGGTCGAGAATGCCGGCATGCAGCTCTACGACATCGCCCACACATGGTATAGAGACGAGCCTCGGTTCACCGCACCAGACGTGACTTGGAAGGAGTTCAAGGAGCTGTTCAAGACAAAATTCTATCCTGAAGCAGCCCGTGAAGAGTTGGAGAACGAGTTCGAGAGCCTAGAGCAGGGCAACCTCTCCGTCGACGAGTACAACCGCAGAGTTCTCCCACCTCAGCCGCTTTGCAGACGCCTTGACCCCTGCAGCCAAAGCCAAGAAGTTCAGGAAGGGACTTTCATATGAAATTCGTATAGCCATCGCCACCAGCCAGGCCACAACTTACGAGAAGATCTTGAAGGTCGCACAGGCGGTAGAAACAGAATTGAAGCGTAAGCGAAAGAGAGACAGAGACGCACAAGGAGGAGGCAGCAGCCGATCAGGAGCGGTGAAACGCCTCAACATTCCAGCACAACAGCATCACCAGCAGCCAAGAGACACCCCGAATCAAGAGCTTCCAACATGCCAGCATTGCAGGAAGAAGGGACACAGTGAGAGCGACTGCCGTTGGAGATTAGGCCAATGCTAAACTGCGGTTCAGATCAGCATCAGTTGCGAGATTGCCCAAGGCGTCGACCAGAAGCACCAGGAGGACAAGCTTTTGCCATGGTCATGGAGGACACGACGGCACCACAAGGAGCAGCTAATGGTCATCCCTAGTAGATCGTAAATAGTGGTAATATAGACGTTGGTTTGGGAACAATTTATATGTTTGACAGCAATATGTTAGACTACCCATTTTAGTAGATTGTGACTTTATTAAATTTCGAGGACGAAATTATTCTTAAGGTGGGTAGGATGTAAACCCCCGCACCGATTTTTTATTTATTTTTAATGTTATTATTATAAATATCTATTGACCATATATATTAAATTAGGATTTTGTGGCTAATTTAAATTAATATGTTTTATATATATATAAGCAAATTATAAGTTTAGTATTAGAAGAGGGGGAATACGCAAATTTAAATTGTTAGAGGGCTTGAAGGGAAAGTTGAGATTCAAATCTCAACTATTCTGATTTTTGACTACAGTCTGTAATGAGTAGCCGACCTATAACCCTGTTCTCCCTTATGAATTCAAATTCAGGCAAAACCATCCTTTAGATAAGCTTATAGAATTCAAATCGATATATCCTTATCTCCCTAGGAGATCAAAACCACCAGTGTATAGGCACGATCATAGCAGCCGACCCTTCTCTACTTATAAAATTTAAATCCCTGTTCCCATACTTGACAGTTCAGATATTTGGAGAATCAACTCCAGATTTGAATTTAAACCCCATATTTCCCTCTATCAATTCCTCTCGTGATTCTTGACTAAACCCTAGTATATATATATATAGAAGTAGGATTGAAGCCGTTCCCAAAATAATACGAACTCCAGTTTTTTCCACCCTCTTCCCCGCAGCAGGAACAGAGTCGAGGAAGATCAATCAAGAGCAACGATCGATTAAATCGGTATTCTTCTACCTCAGTTCTTGTGAATTCCTCTACTGTTAATAAGAACTTTAAGATTATGTTGGCAAATGTTTGGGAAAATGGCTAGGAGAGGTCGAGATAGATGAGGGAACCTGAAACCATGTCTTTCCAGACCAGAACCTTAATCTGACACTAAACTGACTCATCCTGTACCACGTGGAAAGAAATGCAAATCAATATCTATCAGTATACATAAGGGGCTTGTGGGCACATATGTGCTAAACTGTAGCGAGGGAGATCAATGGGTATATGTTAAGAAACAGGACATGGAATGTATTAATCACCTTAGGAGTGATTTGGGTATATGAGGGATGCATATCCACTTATCTGTAGAAGGGATTGCGAGTATATGACCATATGGAAGTAGCTCGTTAATGGCTAGTTTACAACTGTGGTAAGGGATCAAGTCTAGCAAGCCAAAGTACCAAGTGGTACAAGACCCATTAGCAGGAGTCACATCAGTCTTAAGTAGGGATGTCTGGTATCAAAGAAATCAGGATCAGTCCCTACATTGCATACAAAAGTTCAGTCCTTGCTTGGTATCAGTCTCGAGAGATGGGAGTTGGTAACAATGGCACCTACACTAAGTTGTGGTTGGGGCATGTCATGTGGTATCAACTGCCTATGTACATTAGAATTCATACCCTGTGTCAGTGATACAGGATGCAATGAAGACAGGTAAGTCTCAGAAGGTGGGAGGAGAGAGGATACCATATTACATTATACCGGATTACTTGTATTTGGGTTCGATTGTATTGTGTTGCACCTTACTTCGAGTGACAAGTATCAAGTTGTCCTTCACAGGAGGACATTCAGGGGTGTGTATCCTGGGAACACATAGGTACAAGTCACAGGATCGGGTGAAGGGATTAGTTTGGGCCTCTCAATTTTGTACAGTGAGCAAGTTGAACCAACAAAATCCCCTGTACCCCTGCACTCTCTATGCTAAGGAAATATAATGCACTTTACAGTCTATACTTGCAATTGTACCACTATCTTGCTTTGTGCATATAATGTCATCTGAGATTGCATAAGATGATTTTGTTTCTCGTTGATCATTACCAAATTACCACCTTCAACGTAATTGGATCTCCTGTATATTTATGTTTTCTTAGCCCAGTCGTTTTGTTGTTTAGTCCCTTGGCATTACATATGATCAGTCAACTCGAACATGAGAGGCGACCGGTAGAACCCCGCTGTCGCTCGAGCACTCATGTACACAACTCAAGCCAGGGGGTATACTCCATTAAGAAATACTCACGCGAACAGGTGTTCCTGTAAGCATGGAAGGAGTCTACCTCATCAGCAACTTTTTGATCAGGACCTAAGCATATCCCGCACGCAGGAACTAAGAAGAGAGAAGCTATCTCTGTATCCTCACTCTTGCGTGCAGCTTCCCTGCACGTGCAATGGGGGTACAGGAATGAAGTCCCCAACACTTTCCCATAAGTGTAAAGCAGAAAAGGAGCCTGCGGCACAAGGTATGCCTAAACCAAGGCATACTTGCACCGAGATCACCATCAACTATTGTTGTCACCAGGCAGCCACATCGCCACCGAGGAGACAGTCTGTGTTCCAAAGACTGCGACTAATGGAGGCTGTACATCAGAGACTCGACCGGGGGTCGTCGAGCGAGAAAGAAGAGGAAATCCGTGTTGCTCCATGCAACATGGCGTGGGGTTCTCCCACTACAGGAAAAATATGTTTTTACGGAGCACAATGTGCGCCGTAAAATACTTTAGAAGGCATACAGCTGAACATCATAATAGCCCACGCCGTAAAAATATGGTAGTTTAGACGGCATATTGTGTGTGCCATCTAAACTCAATTTGTGCGTCGTTTATACGTATTCACGACATTCATTGCGCACCGTTAAACGACAATTATGGCGTGTAATAGTGCGCCATTAGTACCCAATCACGATATACTTTTACATGTCGTTATTGTACAATTACGACATTCCATAACACGTCGTTAATAATATTTTATGGCATTCCTTTGCATGTCTTTATTAGTCAATTATGGCATTTATTGTATGTCATGAAAAGTATTATATACACATCAATTAAGACATATCCTACACGCCTTAAATTCTTTTCAATTTTTTTTAAAATCCTGCTTTTTGTGTAATCAATTTTACCTTTGACATCTAATCACAAAACATATAATATACACAACAATTATTAAAAAATTATAACTTTTATTAAAACAATAATGACAAATCATCCAAATCCAAAATCACTTTATAATGAACACAAGAATTGTTATAAGTACTAACTTCCAATTAAATCATAATAATGTCGCATTCATGTGAATCCCAAATCACCAACTAAAATATCACAAAAATGTGGCCATATACTTAGCCTAAGCCTATACAAAATATGTTGATTCCTTCATTCCAAGTACAAAGGAATATACGGCATAGCTTCAGCCTAATTTGCCTCCAGGGTGAGGGTGATCTTTGGAATTCTTCTAATGGTGCCATCCAGTTCAATATTATTTATCCAAAACCTGTTAATATCAAGATGACAGTACTTGAACCAACGACTTTACAAAATGTGATTTAACCCTACTTCAATATATTTGAATTATCTCACATATAATACAACTTTACAAAAACAAAGGACAAGCTATGCAATACATATACAACTAGGAAATAATCTTTTAAAAAACATATGTGCTCAGTGATAGTATACAACGATCATTAGAAATAATCAAGAATTCCATGTCTAACTAACATGCCGAAACCAAATCAGTTGTATCACTGTGTAGAGATCAACCGTGTAGAGATCAACCGCAGGCCCACCGCCCTATCGATGGCTCGTTCGCCTTCCCTGTGGCCTCATCACTCTCCCAAACCAGCAACATCAGCTACTACTACAACAACTACTATAGGAGTAGCAGCAGCAACAACAACAACAATAACAAAGAAAGTTACATGATGACTGGTGCTGCTAGCAAAGCCATATGCCTGTGCTGCCACCTAGGGTTCCAGAACAGTGAGGCCTGTAGCTGCCATGCCATCCAGAGCCCATGCCATGTCCTCAGATACTACAGACCAGTGGAGGTGGAGGAGGAGGGGCAGTACTATAATGCTTGGCCAATGGCCATTCATTAGAATTAACGTGGCCGAGATATATATATTCATGTACTGTAACTGTGATGTTTCGGCAAAGAGAAGAAAGGAGGCCCAGGAATACTAGTCATGTGTTTTCCTTTGTTGTTGTTGACAAGTTTCACATGGATTGGTCGTGTTGGTCTTCAATATTTATCTATTACTATATTTGTTTTGGGTGTACACAAGAAGAATAGCCATGGTGGTGATAAGTTGTTGGGTTCTTCCTGTCTTTGAGCATCTCTAGCTACTGATCTAAGACTCCTCTCTCGTGAGGAGCTAGAGTGGGAAGCATGTGAAAGTCTCTTGTATCGGTGACCCTCCTCCCCCCAATACAAGAATTTAGATGCAATGTGTGTATTTAACCTCATCTGATGAGAGAATTCACTCCAGGTAAAATGATTTGGCCATTTGGTAACATTTAGGTATGAAATTAGAGCTCATATGTATAGCCATCCCCATCTTGATGAGAAAATTTTAAGGTAAAATGCTAGTGCTGCACCTCAACCATAAATTAGCATAGTTCTGTTAAATCAAGACTTAATAGTGCTTAATAGATGCTAACCAAAAAATTACAACTCTTTACATGTACTTCATATTAATTTTAGATAAAAAAAATAACATTAACAATTCTTTACATGGTTATCTTGCACATGAACAATGTTAGCCAAAATTTGCATAGCTAGGCACATTTGCAGCTAGGATAGTTTACAGTCAATTTGCATAGCTAGGCCAATTTTGATGAGAAAAACACTAGGTATGCTAAAGGCAGGCCCAAACTTGCAGTTAGGATATTAAAATCAAACATGACTAGAACCCTAAAATATGCTAGCAACAAAAACAATAAACAGCTAATTAGCATATTTTTCATTAAGGTGTCAATATTATGCATACCATGATATACCCTATAATCCTGCAGCGATACTTTTTATATTCCTCTATATTGCCTTCCAGGGAGCCCTGCCAATCACATCAATAACTAGATAAGCATACATGTAACTGCATGGTAGAGCTAGCCAATTCCAATCTCACTAGCGATTTAAGAACTAGCAAAAAATGGTTATCATCTTGTCCAACACTCATCATTTGCCACCTTGTCTCTACCACACATATCCAAGGAGAAGATCACATATGTTTTGATAGACTACAGTTGTGATGTTTGGTTTGAGAAAGGAAAAAGACAGCTACTGACCTTATATTTCCTTGTCAATGGTCCCATTTCATTTCTACAACCAATGAAAAAGGCAGATGTGTTGTGCAATTATGCTTGTCCAAATTAATATGAAGAGTATTTGCTTAAATAATAGTATAATTGTTTAAAGGGTCAGATAATATACATAAAGATTCAGTCATCCTAATCTAGATACATGCAAAATAACCTGAGAATGACATATAATAAAAAAAATTGTAAATTTAACATTTAGTAATATGGTCAAATAAAAAGAATGATAGTCATATTATCTTACCTCAAAAGTTTTACCACTAGTCGAATCTGATATACTTGATAGGCCACACAATTGTACTTGATAAAGCCTCATGCAGAAGATAAACTAATTAACTGTATGATAAAACTAATTAACAAAGATAGACTATAAAACTAATTAACTGCTCGGCCCAATCATATTGACACGTGGTATTGAATGGACGTCGATTGGCTGCAGATATCCCGGAAGTGGATTTGAAGATCCCAAATTATAACAATCATGAGTTATGGCTGATTGATAAGGCTCGATCAGGAATAATATACGGCTCATATAGTAACTTAGGATGATCTGCCATTTGAATGGGGTGGTCATAACGCACACGCCATAAATGCGAGATTTAAATCAGGTGGCCCGATAGCATTGACACGTGACACAATCCATGATTTGGAGGGAATCTCTTGTTTGAATGGGGCGATTATGACTCACACACCATAAACTTAAGGTTTGATCCTTTTCGCCATTAATTATGGGATCGGGGTGTCTCGACCAAGGTCACGAACCATCCTCCTTCAAGAGTGTATGTAATATGGAGATTTTCATATCGAGAGAGACCTTTAGAGACATCTTGGGCTTTGGCCGCATGAGAGCTTCTGGGAAGGGAGCTGCATGCAGTCTTATGGAGGGGAGCCGCATGCAATCTTCTAGAGAGTAGCCGCATAAAAGGGCTTTATTGTCTTTAGAGTTGTTGAAGACGTGCTTCTGGGGTATGGTGCCGTCATTGGTCGTCAAAAAGATAGTTAGGGGTATTGTTTAGCAGTGCACCTATACAAGATCCAATGCTTTGGGACGCCAAGTGTTGCTGGACTCGATATCTATCTAGGGAGCCGCAGGTGGTCTCCTGGCCTTTGCACTAGGGCCTAATATTTTGGGCTAAGCAGGCTTTGGAGATTTTTTATGGTTCTACAATGTTTGCTTAACATAGATCCGGAAATCAGATTCTTTTGAATATTTGGTACGTATAGAATGTTGTTAAGTTTCAACTCCTTTCCAGACGCCATTTTTTAGAATGATCGTCCATTGTCCTTCAACCTTTGACGATGAAGAATTTCTTATGAAGAGTTGTTCGCTTTAGTCGATGCTTTGGTAGGTTCTAAATATAGCCTTTTCAGCACAGATGTGATGGGTAGCTCCAGCATCTACCCACCACTCCCTTGGGTTGCTTCCTACCAAGTTCATTTCAGAGACAACAACCATTAGAATCAAATCATCAACATCTCTAGCCAAACGCTCATCTTCAGTCATATGAGCCTGGTGAGGACGTCCCTTATTCTTCTTCTTCTTCTTCTTCTTCTTCTTCTTCTTGTTGTTGTTTTAGTTGCGGCTACGACAATTTGCAGCTTTATGCCCCATCTTCTTGCATATGTGACATTTTCCTTTGAACTTTTTATAGTTTGCTTGACCGAAGTCTCCAATATGTTTGCGTTTTTTCTCTTTCTGTCCTATCTCCAAGACATTTGCCTTGGCTTCAATAGAAGAGATTTTTCAGTGTTTTTGTTATTCTCTTCTATTTTAAGCTAGACAATTAGATCGGCCAGTGGCATCTCCTTACATTTATGTTTCAGATAATTCTTATAATCCTTCTAGAGAGCTGGAGGTTTTTTTAATTACAGAAGCTACCTGAAATGGTTCACATAAGGCCATACCTTCAGCAGCCAATTCATGGAACATTGTAAATCTTCAACTTGACTTGCCATTGATCTGGAGTCAACCATACGGTAATCTAGAAATTTGTGTACTACAAATTTCTTGGACTCTGCATCTTCTGCTTTGTATTTCTTGTGAGAGCATCCCAGACCTCTTTTGCAGTTCAGTGGACTGTAAACATTCCATAAATGGTTGTCCAGTCTACTTAATTTGTGGTTTCTGCATAAGGAGTCTGCATGTTTCCATTTTTCAATATTTGCAATAACAACATTGTCAGTTTCACCTTCTTGTAGAAAAAGGGTTGTTTGGTTTAGAAACGTCGCCAGATTCAAAGTTGTAAGATAGAACAACATTTTCTGTTGCCAATGCTTGAAATCGGTTCTATTGAACTTTTTTTGCTTTTCTCCTTGTCCGATATGGACGGGAGCAGAAGTGATCATCAAAGTATTCTCAACTGCAGCCATTTTTTTTGTTACAATATAATAACACAAACGAGTAAGTGAAAAGAAGAAATAAAATTTATAATTGAGACGTGTTCCCTTATGTTCCATTTAGGAGAACAAATAAGAACCACCGTTAAGAATTGAAGGGAAGTCAAAATAAAAACCAGAAACTAATTATTGTCTAATATTGAAAATTAAGAGGAAAAAAAAACCAATTGCTGTACTAAACCATAATTAATGACTTTAAAATCAATTTGCTGCAAAATCACAAATTAAAATGGTTGTCATAACATTTAATGGTCAGAACGTTTAATGACTTACAAGTTACAACCATTGCTGACTAAACCAAATCAAAGTTGAAGACAAAAATATATAGTATAAACCAAGATTAATGACTCAAACCACTGTTAATGCTTGTCAGAACAACAATTTATAGTATGAAAAGGATGGGAAAAAAAATTATGAGTACATGTCGGATGGTCTTGCATCAGTGGAATAAAATTATTAAATACCAGTATTTGTCAGAACAACCAAACGATTGGTTTGCGGAGTGGAAGTAAAAGGAAATTAATTTCCTTGACATTTTTTTCCTTTAAAAAATTATAATTTTTATTGATTTTTCTTTTCGATGTTTAAAAATGCAAGAAATTTGTAAAAAAAATTAAATACTTCAATGTGGAAAAGTGATTCTTGCTTCGATGGATGTAATCACTTTTTTTCCTAATTTTTTTTCCATTGGAAATCATTTACTTTTCCTCCATAATTTCTTTAACACCCAAACATAGGAAAATTAGTTACTTTTCTTTCCCAATCCGATGATTCCGCGAACCAAACGAGGCCTTAGGCCTCGTTTGGTTTACGAAAATGAAAGGAAAGGAAAGAAAATTGATTCTATTTCCTTTCTATTGGAAAATTGTAATTCCAATCAATTTCTTTTCCGGTGTTTGGAAAAATCAAAGAAATTGAGAGGAAAAATGAATCCTTAGAGTGGAAAAATAAATCCTTGGGTTGGTGGAAAGAACCATTTTTTTTTTTCCTATTTTTTCTCCTCTTGGAAATTAAATTCATTTCCTTCTCATTTCCTTTGGTATCCAAGCAAAAGAAAGGAATTACTTTGCTTTATCAATGCTCCAATTCCGCGAACCAAACGTGGCCTAAGAATTAACTATCAAACCAAAGGACAGTTGTAATTTCTGTTTGACCCTCTGACTCAAAAACTGAGTAGAAGAAAAAAATTGTCTTATGTTATCTACTCTGTATTTTATATAGTCAGGAATATAAATAATGTAAATAAATAATCTGACCGAGACCGAAACTTGAATTTGCTTCAAAGTTCTTAAGACAATATTCGTTCCGCACTAGTGCTTACGATGTAATGGCGACTTTGTCTCCCAGGATACAACGGAACTCCTCCCCCAGTAGGAGATTCACACCGTAGGAACTAGACGAAATAATGTTGGTAGTCTTTCTCTTGGACTGAATGCTTGATGTATAAATGAGTCAATTGAATTGATCAAACACTATGCTTTAATAAAAGACAAAGGGACACAAATGTGAGTAGACACATTGTTTGAAAATAACAAACTTTCCAATAGATACATTCATTGTAAATTGCACACACCTATTGAAAAATTAATAAAAATAAATTTTAACTAATTTTTCAAGTCAAATTTACATTCATTTTTCTAACAGGTCAAATTCCGACACCCAATAATTCCTCGTGTTTTAGGATATAAACCTTTTAAATCTTGCCCATTTTTAGCACAAGCCTTTCAAAACTTGTTATTTTAGTAATTTTAAAATAAACGCTGATCCATTGACATATCCATGAAAAAGACCAACAAGAACTAATATAGTAGCAACTTCCGATCGGCTCTCATCCAATCTTTTCGCCGGCAGTCAACATTCATATTCCTGCTTCAGCTTTACCATTCTTAATCTCCGTCAGTTCTTGTATCACACTGCACAAATCGTTATATGAAGACCCTCCTTCCTCCACTGCGATCCTCGCCATCTGTGCAACCTCTTTGGCTCTCTTTCTCCTCCCCTGTGCCTCCTCGCTGCTCCCCATAACCTCTTGTAGTGCCTTGTTCACTTCTTCTCCACTCACAATCGTCCTCTTCTCCGCCACAGCACTGTTCACCTTAGACCCAACCGCCACCCCAATGCGCAGAACGTCCACCAGCAGCCTCTCGTTGCAGAACTGATCGGCAAAGAGCGGCCAAGTGATCATGGGGACGCCGGCGCTCGCTCCTTCCAAGCACGAGTTCCATCCGCAGTGTGTCATGAACCCTCCTACCGCCTGATGGTTCAGAATCACCATTTGCGGAGCCCATCCTCTTACGATCAGGCCCCTCTCCTCGAACCCTTGGGGCATCCAGTCGGAACTATCCCCCTCGACGTTCCTCACCACCCAAATGAATTGACAGCCAGAAGAGATCAGTCCCGTTGCGATCTCTCCAAGTTGTGAGACGGTGAACTCGCCCAAGCTCCCGAAACAAATGTACAGAACTGAACCCGGCTTCTTGCTGTCCAGCCAATTCAAGCAACTGCCGAACTCACCAGTACCACCCCCCCTGACGGCTCTATCGGGCGTGTCAGAGTTGCAGAGAGACACAGAGCCGACAAGCCAAGTCCTCCTAAAGAAGCGGTTGTTGTCTGTGTAACCTGGCTCCATCATGTGGAATGTGTTCATGATACAGCCATACGTGCACTTGAGGGACTCCATCATCCGCCCTTCAAATTCACCGGGTGAGGCGACCCCGCCCATCATCTGAGACCTGACCAGACGAATGGCGTGCGGGAGCCCGGGCACCACGAAGGGCTCGTCTTCCGCCACGGTCTCGTGGGGCTTGAACTTGGAAATTGCGCTAACGACGGCGAAGTTGAAGTTGCTCGAGCCGTGGAAGACGACGCGGGGGATGTTATGTCGACCAGCAACGTCCGCGGACCACGGGTAGAATATGTCGGAGACGATGCAATCCGGGCGGTGTTCAATGATAAGACGTTCGAAGGGCGCTTCGAGGGAATCGAGGCCGGCTATGAACTCGGGAGTGAGGTCGGGAGTGGGGAGGGAAGTTACATTTTCGGGTACGGAGTGCGGGAAGGGGAGGGTGATGAGGCTGATGGGGAGAGGCGAACGGTTGAGGGCTGGCTCCACGCGTGAGGCATTGGCGGCAGTGGTGATTATTGTGGCTTTGACTCCGGCGCGGCTAGCGAAGAGCTTGGCTAGGTCGACCATGGGGATCATGTGGCCTGGTGCGAGGAATGGCAAGAAGAAGATGCGGAGATCCATGTGTACTAGTTAGAATGAAGGAGAAGTTTCAAGTCGCTCGACATATAAGGAAAGGGAAAGACGAACAATACATTAAGGAGATGGTGAGAAACTGACGCACCGAATAAGTAAAAGCATAAGGCATCACGCCCAAGAAGAAGAAACAGACGATTAGGTATCTCGGTTGGTAATATATATATATATATATATATATATATATATATATATATATATATATATATATATATATATATATATATATATATATATTTTTTTTTTTTTTTTTTATATATATAATTTATATATATATATATATATATATATATATATATATTTTATATATATATATATATATATATAAATAAATTATATATATAAATAAATAAATATATATATATATATATATATATATATATATATATATATATATATATATATATATATATATATAGAGAGAGAATAAGGGAGGTGGGATGGCACCTCACTCTCAAATGAGGGTGGCGGTGATGTGGCGCCATCCCAACCCTCCATCACAAATTATTTGATTTGTCCCAATCAAAGCAGCTTCTAATATTTTATTTTTAATGTGGTGGTGGGACCGGAGAATAAGAAGCATCCTATATTTATTTCTTTCCTTCCTCTCCTTTCTCTCTCTCTCTCTCTCTCTCCCAACTTGATTTTTTTTTTCTCTGTACGAGTGGCCGGGTGCTCTCCGAAGGCCGAACGTCGGATCCTCACTCTCCCCCACCGCCCCCATGCCGCCGCCGCACGTCGGATCCTCACTCTCCCCCACCGCCCCCATGCCGCAGCCGCCTATCGCCCCCACCGCCCCCATGCCGCCGCCCCTACCGCCCCCACCGCCCCCATGCCCCCACCGCCCCCATGTCTTACGAGCGCCTACCGCCCCCACCGCCCCCCCCATCCCCATGCCGCCGCCGCCTTCCGCCCCCACCGCCCCCATGCCGCCGCCCCCACCGCCCACATGCCCCCACCGCCCCCATCACTTACGAGCCCCTACCGCCCCCATGCCGCTGCTGCCTCCAACTCCGTTGACGTTCTCCACCGTCACCGGCGCCCCTACCGCCCCCATGCCGCCGACATGTCCAACTCCGTTGCCGTTCTCCACCGTCACCGGCGAACCTCCATATCCGCTGCCGCTCTCCACCATCACCGGCGAATCTCCATACCCGCTCCCAACTACGCTGCCGTTCTCCACCATCACCGGCGAATCTCCGTATCCGCTCCCAACTCTACTGCCGCTCTCCACCATCATCGACGAGTCACGAGGTGTGATTTTGATGCAAAATTAATTTTCTTTTGGTTTTGTTCTTATTTGGTTAATCTATTCGTCAAATATTATGAGTTAGACCAAGCTTTTTTTTTGTATGAATGGCATTCTAAAACTTAATATATTCAACTGTTGTAACAGTCGAATTTGATTTGGATACACATGACTTTTGTAATTGTTGTAACAGCTAATCATACTTATAATTGCAAAACGAAAGTCATGTGTATACAAATCAAATATTATGTGGCAGACCAAGCTTTTTTTTTTTTGCACGAATGGCATTCTAAAACTTAATATATTCGACTCATATTAAGTTGAATTTTTTTTAGGCCTGATCCCAATTTTCGTTGGTTTCGTTTTAATTATGTAGGAGATGGTGTTCATTTGGGAGATGGTGTTGAATTGGGAGATGGTGTGGGAGATGGAGATAAAGATGATTTGGACACCATTACGCCGAAGATAGGAATGGAATTTGCTACACAGAAGGATGCGTACAATTTTTATAACGGGTATGCATTGAAGATGGGATTTGGAACTAGATGGTCATCCACTAGTAGGTCTAGGTCTGATCCTAGTTTAGTAATATCAAGATTAATTGTATGTAGCAAGGAAGGAAAAAGGAGAACCTTGAAAAAAACCAATTATGGACGAAGAGGTAGATCATCGTCGTGAAATACGGGTGGATTGCAAAGCAATGATTAAGATCTACCTCACAAAGTCAGGAAGATGGAGAGTTGGCAAATTTGTTGCTGAACATAACAATCACAACTTATCAACTCCATCGAAAGCATTAAAGCATCGGTCTCATAAAAAGGTCCATCGTCAACCAGTAGTGAAGAACTTAATTACTCAGCTTCATAGCGAAGGCATATCAAACGCAAGCATTGCTAGGGTTGTCAATTCCTTCGAGCCTGATCCACAACACTTGATTACACCACAGCAAGTCCATGATCACCTAAGAATTGAGAGGAAGAACAATTTGGGTAAAAATTGTGCTAAAATTGTTAAGCACTTTATAGAAAAAAAGGTCGAAGATCCGACTTTTTACTCAAGCATTGAATTAGATGATGACTACACATTAAGAAGTGTTTTTTGGGCTGATAGAAGATCACAAGAATCCTACCAGAAGTTTAGTGATGTAATTATATTTGATGTGACATATCGTACTAATAATTTATGTTTACCATTTGCTCCTTTCACTGGTATCAATCATCATCGACAATCTACCTTGTTCGGATGTGCATTGTTAGCTGATGAGACAGAGCAGACATTTGTGTGGTTATTTGAGCAGTGGCTTAGATGTATGGGGGGTAAAGCACCAGGAGCTATTATTACTGATCAGGATGCGGCTATTGGGAATGCAATTGCTAGAGTTTTTCCAAATACTGTACACCGATATTGTGATTGGCATCTAGACAAGAATGTTGGAGAGCATATGGTCCATCTCAAAACTATCCATGGACCCGAGTTTGAATTGCATTTCAATAGACTGCGAAGTAGTAGCAGTATATGTGAAGCCGAAGATTGTTGGAAAGAGATGATGGCAACGTACAAGCTACGAGAAAAAAGTTGGTTGCCAAAGTTGTGGGAGCGGCGAGCTAGTTGGTTACCTTGCTATTTGAATGATAAGTTTCTTGCCGGCACGCGAACGAGTCAAAGAGCGGAAAGCATAAATGCTTTTTTCGATACATATGTTCATGCAGGTACACCTATGTACGCTCTCTTCACACTCTCACATACATCTATGTACACTCTCTATTACACTGAAATCCCACTCTCCTACATGTGTAAACACACCTTATCTCACATATATAATACACTGAAACCCCACTTTCACAATCTCACATACTTCTATATTCATCCAGGTACAACCTTAACTGAGTTTGTCGTTCAATATGACAAGGCATTGGCAAGTCGTCGAAAAGCCGAAGAGGATGAAGATTTCAAAACTATGGACTCCCAGCCCGTACTAACTTTGGAATGGCCACTTGAGAAGCAAGCTGGTAGATGTTATACCAGAGCCTTATTTTCTATTTTCAAACAAGAAATGAAGGATGCCCAAATTTATTGGGCTGATAAAGTGCACAAAGAAGGGACTGTAACTACATATCTTGTTGGAAGGGCGACAAAAGAGAGAAGTAAATGGAGGACTGTGTTATATGATTCCGATGGGGTTGTAGTTTCATGCGCCTGTAGACATTTTGAATCTGTTGGATTACTTTGCAGACATGTCCTGTGTATATTGTGGAAGAAACATGTTTCAGAGATACCAGATCGTTATATTTTGAGGCGTTGGACCATTGAATCTCGGCATCGATTTGGAGATGTTGGCATGGGTGCTACTGTCAGAAATTCTGAAGTAGATCGTAATCTTCATTGGGATATTCGTTACAAATGCAACAAGGCTTTGGAGGTTGCATACAAGGTGCCTAACTTTGCTGTTGAATTTGATAGGTTTCTAACAAGCAAGTTAGCAGAATATGATAACTTAAGATCGCCTGAAGGAGCTGATGTGTCATCCCAAGGACTGAATCACCAAGTTGATCCTATTGCACCACTCCTATCCCAAAATTCATCAAGTTTAATTCCGGAAATTAATATCCGTGATCCTATGACGTCTCTGAGGCATAAAGGGCGACCAAGACTTGCTTCCAGATTACCTTCCGGATTAGAATTGTCTCAAGAAGAGGCAACTAAAAAAAAGAAAACATGCGGATTTTGTGGGGAAAAGGGTCATTACAGGACTGGGTGTAGCAAAGCTAAGGTATTGTATAAGTTCAATATTTTTTTTCTATATCTCTCTTTAATGAGTTAATTGAGAAAATGTTGAACTTTCAGGCAAGCAATGGTCAATCTGATTCGGGTGGTTCACAAGCACTTCCAAGCTAATAATCTTCTATTTGTCTCATGTGTCCTAGGTCTTGTTCCTGAGGTTTGCTATATTACCTGAAAACAAATTAAGAAACAAGAAGATTGTGAGACTACATTTCTTAATCAGTTTTTTTTACTATCTAGAGCAGGTGAAATATGTTGAAGATTTTTTGGTTTAGGATATGCTTGGAGTGCGAATTGCCAGGCCTGGGATCTTGTTTTGGGAGTCTTTCAATCACCATTTTGTCGTGTTACTTGCAAAGGGTCTATAGTCTTTCAATAAGACATAATGGAAACTGAGAACACAACTCATCTAGCTGCTTCAACTGGTCTTGGGATATACTCTTCCTACACCGAGCTCTCCAACAATATTCAAAGTTCAAGGCGAAACAAACTCTGTATCAAGTATTGCTGCAGAAGGTGGCTACAATGCTCCAAGCAATCAAGGTATGAATTTTCTTCTCTTCAGTAAATAAAATATATGCTTTTTGCTGATTTTTGGGTGAGATCTTATGTTATTTGATAACTCATTTGTATTTGAAATTGAAATACACATTATCGAAACTCTAGTTTGGCAGGTTGTTATGTATCCCTTTCTTTTAAAAAAATTGGTTGAGTTCAAAGTTCAAACTGGCAGGTTGTTATGTTGCTGTGATCTATTTAACTCTGTTTCTTATTTCTTTTTTTATTGCTAGCTACAATACAATGTTTGAACAAATGGCTTTGAAAGTAACAGGATAGTCAATGGTTTCTTATGTCACTGCCTGTCTTACCATGTGTTAGGAATTAACTCTAACAAAGCCCCTACCTCAACTCACATATGTGTTAGGTATTAACTTTTTGTGTTCTGTTATCGTTCTTTATTTGTGCCTAACAATCCTTGGATTTACATTCATGCAGGAGGAAAGAAGAATGTCATTGGGGAAATATCAGGTGCATGATGAAACTAGCCAGGTAAGTAATAACGGCTTTTTTTTATTCATTCAAAAGGATGTGCATATGTAGCAGATGCAACTGGATAGGTAGGCAAGGATAACTTTGCTTTCCCATATGGTTTTCAGTCCTAACCTCGGAAGGCTTTTCTGTATTTAATGACCCATCCTGGTAAAGTTACATAAAAACTATAATATACATGCTCTGAAAGATAACGAACCATTTCATTCCTTTGAATGTAATAAGCATACGATCTCATCATGTTTTTAATTCAACCATGTGGTCGATGAAGAGGATCTACTACTAATCCTCTAATGCAACCAGCCATTAATACATTATATTTAGTTATTTTTTGTCTTTCTTGCTGCTAGTTAGTGTTACAAAACCGACAAGCATTGTGCTGCAAATGACACAAGGGTTCTCAGACATAGCACCAGGCCAAAAATGTGTATGTATTGTGCTTAAATTGATTTTCTTTTTTTATTCTTCTTCTTTCTCCATGCTATTCATTCTCCCAATTGCTTTAGGACAGCCAATTGCCTTAGAGAGGGTTTACAAATACTAAAGCGTCACTGGCATCTACATCATTAAGTAACCCTTCCAACCATTCACAATCATCGGGTAACAACTACCTTGTATGGCAGAAAGCACCCATGACCTCCATTTAGGTCAACCATGATTTCAATAAGGAACTCCTAGTGGACAGTGTCATCTGTACCTAGTTTTCTGTTTCTCGTTTTCTAGTGTTGCCTGACAAATGGAAAAGAATACATCCTTGGAAATTGAATGGTTGAAAAAGGAAGAGGAGCTCAAGCCTGTTAAAGCTCTCGCACTGCTGTGTTCAGAATCTTCATATTGTAGACTGACTATTAGTAGCGCATTATCTACTACTAGAGCGTGCTTATTACCTCAGTCACTTTGTTCAACATATAATCAACATTACAGCATATGAGAAATACCATTCCATGATTACGTATATTTTCTTTCTAAATATAACATGATAATGCTAGCTAGACCATCACATCACAAAATGTTCTTCTGATTAGGATTTAGGATCAAGTTTTTTTTTTCCTTGATAGTGGACAGATGCATCTAGTGGATCAATTAACTATACTATACTAGCATGTTCAGGCGTGTATTATAGACTGATTACTCCAAGTATTATTTTACTTATTGGGGGTACAGGATAATAGAAAGCTTGTTTCAGTATTTCTAACAATTGGCAGAGTTACTTGTTGCGGTGTGTTGGCCTTTAGCAAAAAAAAATAAAAAAAATCAACAATGCTAAAAGCAGATGATTGCATAATATTTTGGCCATATTAGTTACTTCAGGGAGAACCATTTTAGAATGTCTAAGATGCATTTTGTTTTCTTTCCTTTGGTTTTCTTCTCTAGATAAGAAGCTCCTCAACGGTACTTGATATCTTTGATATTCATGCACATGTATGAAATTTGTGAACTTTATACTGAGACTCCTGCTTTCAACTTAATCCAATTTGCCTTTCTCATTTTTTCTGGGAAACATTGAACTTCGATTCTTTGGCCTTAATCTGTTGTACCAATATTTATAACAGGTAAAGTGGCTGACCAACTCAACACTTGCCGACTTCCTCATTGACGATGTGCTTGCAGTGAAGCCAGGGGAGATCAGGATCGGGGTTGATATCAGCGTAGGTACGGGGAGTTTTGCCGCAAGAATGAGGGAGCGTAATGTGACCATCATATCAACAACAATGAACATCGGAGCGCCTTTCAACGAAATGATTGCCCTCAGGGGGCTAGTTCCATCATATCAACAGCAATGAACATCGGAGCAACTAGGCAGTCTATTTTTTGTCCAGTCCACAATTTGCAGGTTTCTGGAAGCATTTTTTGGGTGGCAAACACCAACTGATAGTTAGACAAGATGCCCACTGTAAAAATTTGGCTAATTTAGACGATCATTGTAGTTGCATACTGAGAATGCCATGTACAAAGAGGGGATTTTTGAAAGTGAAATATGTTGTTTAACTACATTTATCGTTACCTGGCCAGTTTTTTTGTTGAATTGCCAAATTTCTCATGTTGAGAACAACAATTTCCCCATTGTTTGATCATCTATGCATATTTTGTTTGGGGTGCAATCATGTAATCAATGGTCGAAGACGCTTGTTCTATTCATGTAATATTTGGATTGTACGGATTCGATGTTTTTTTGCCAGGATGATAATAAATATTTCCAGCATTTCCAGTTAGAACTTGATGTTCAACTATTTGGGTTGTTTTATCATTCTCAACTTTAGGCGTGGTACTTTTGCTTTGATACTCAACAAGTTGCAAGTTTTTTTGCATACAAGTAGCCAGAATATTTTCTGAGATTTGTTTTCTGGAATGTTTGCATCCAGAGTCATAATGGAAGCTTTGCAAATATTATAGGCTTAAACTGAAACTTGTTTCTTTCGTAGTTCTTCCTGTTACCAACAAAACATAGATAAGTTTACACGGAAGGAACCACAGTAGTGAATCATAAAGGAAACCTATATTACAAGGGTGGAAGCCGAGTTTGAACAGAGATATGTGAAGAGTTGTCCTTTCGTACGAGATATAGACTCCCCCCTTGTGTGTAACTTGTAAGCTCAGGCAACCAGTAGTGAAGAATGCAAGAAATTTCTTCCAGGTTGAACTTACAACCATAATTCTTCCAAATACCTCCCTTACAACAATAGCCTAACTAAATTTGCAACAAATGCC
Organism: Iris pallida; assembly: GCA_029216955.1. Lineage (NCBI taxonomy): Eukaryota > Viridiplantae > Streptophyta > Magnoliopsida > Asparagales > Iridaceae > Iris > Iris pallida. The sequence goes on along the minus strand of JANAVB010042619.1, from coordinate 5,784,009 downwards.
AAACAGAAAATAATTTGTTCCAGGTTACCAAAATATCAATCAAAGCACCAAACAAAAAATAATTTGAACACAGCCAAACAAAATAATTTTACAACCATAATCAATCAATTTCTTCCAGGTTGAACTTACTTCAAATTGAACAGATAGCCCAACAAATAATTTGCAACAAATGCCAAACGCTAGGCATAGGTAAGTTTTTTACAGCCAGATTTTGCCAAACATATGGCCAAACAAAATAAGAATTTTAGCCAAACTAAATCTGCCTAAACAAAATAAAAATCTGCAACAAAAATAAAAATCTGCAACTTTATACGGCATGTCGGCGGCATGGGGGCGGTAGGGGCGCCGGTGACGGTGGAGAACGTCAACGGAGTTGGAGGCAGCAGCGGCATGGGGGCGGTAGGGGCTCGTAAGTGATGGGGGCGGTGGGGGCATGTGGGCGGTGGGGGCGGCGGCATGGGGGCGGTGGGGGCGGAAGGCGGCGGCGGCATGGGGACGGGGGGGGCGGTGGGGGCGGTAGGCGCTCGTAAGACATGGGGGCGGTGGGGGCATGGGGGCGGTGGGGGCGGTAGGGGCGGCGGCATGGGGGCGGTGGGGGCGGTAGGCGGCTGCGGCATGGGGGCGGTGGGGGAGAGTGAGGATCCGACGTGCGGCGGCGGCATGGGGGCGGTGGGGGAGAGTGAGGATCCGACGTTCGGCCTTCGGAGAGCACCCGGCCACTCGTACAGAGAAAAAAAAAATCAAGTTGGGAGAGAGAGAGAGAGAGAGAGAGAAAGGAGAGGAAGGAAAGAAATAAATATAGGATGCTTCTTATTCTCCGGTCCCACCACCACATTAAAAATAAAATATTAGAAGCTGCTTTGATTGGGACAAATCAAATAATTTGTGATAGAGGGTTGGGATGGCGCCACATTACCGCCACCCTCATTTGAGAGTGAGGTGCCATCCCACCTCCCTTATTCTCTATATATATATATATATATATATATATAATATATATATATTATATATATATATATATATATATATATATATATATATATATAATAAATAAATATATAAATAAATTATATATATAATTTATTTATATATTTATTTATTTATTTATTTTATATATATATATATATATATATATATATATATATATATATATATATATATATATATATATATATATATATATATATATATGACCGGACGTTTGTAGCTCAAGTGGCTAGGCGCTCCGGCACTTGGGGCATCGGACGGAGTTCGAGCCCCCACGGGGGCGGCTTGGTGGTTCGCCCACGGCCCCCGGGCCAAGCGGTGGCTGGGTGTCTTTGACATGGCCGCTTGGTTTAATATATATATATATATATATATATATATATATATATATATATATATATATATATATATATATATTTGGAATAAGGATGAATTTATTTCTCGCATATAGCGGAAAAGGTATTACAATACATAAATATCACAACTTCTCATGCCCCAAATTATAATATTATGGGACCATTACTGATACATCGAATTCTATGTTATGTAGAATTCCAATAGGGGGTAGTCAAGCCCTCGAAAATATGTCTGTTCCGCTCCTTCCAGATGTGCCAAACGGACGCGGCGAGACGAACTCTGGCTCTTCTGGCCCATCTCGGATCCCGGCCTCTGTGATCTCGGATCCAACTGAGAGTGCTCCGGATGTCTATATCCACCCCAGCTCCTCCTCTCAGCTGCGCGCACTGCTCAGTCCAAATGTGCCAGGTCACCGGGCATACAAAGAAGAGATGCCCCATAGATTCGTCCTCCCCATTACATAGCACAAATTTGGCATCCGGGATCTGCATCCCAAACCTGAGTAGTCTGTCTCTCGTCATCAGTCTACCCCGTAGAAGTCGGTATACACATAGTTACATTTTTCGGGCAACCCCCTTGCCCCAAATGAAGTCCACCTCCTCAGCCTGGTCGTAGTTGTAGGTCCTAAAAATCAAGTTGCACCCATCAAAGAAGTCATGAAAATCAAATTTGGCATCCTTCAAGTTAACTGCGCAGAAGACAGATTGTGCAACAACTCGATTGCGCAGGCTGAACTGCGCACTCATCTAAGTGCGCAAGCTGACGTGGCCTTGTCATCATTATCTGACAGAGAATCAGATCTTCTGACAACTGACAGCACGAAGAACGAGGAAACTGTTCGTTTATCGTGCAGCACAGCGCTCGAGGACAGCTGTACATGCAGCGCAAGCGGCCAGACTCTCTGTAGCGCGGTCCATCCCAGCGCAATCTGAAGCCAGCGCAATTCAGGTGGCGCACTTCATCAAGACAAGTGACAAAGTACACGTGGCCTTCATGCCATCAATTACTCACTACGTGGTAACCGTCTGTACACGATCATGCGCATTTCAATCAAATAATGCCATGTGTCCAATACAGTTGGCCCACGATCAAATAACTGTCAGCACAGTCTGATGTCTGCGCGGTCCAATGCATGCGCAATCCATCTTGCGCAATCTAGAATAACTAAAAAGTAGTTATTTCTAGAAATCTATAAATAGAGTTTCAAGTCCTTCCTAGGGGGCAGGACATATACATCAGAAATCATCACCAGAGATCAGGAGTTCTTGCCAAAGTGCTGCTGCAATCTTCAAAGGCTACCGTCTTCAAAGTTCACATCGTCAAAGGGATAAAGCGATCATCATTCAGATCGGATTCCTATAGTTGTACTTTTCCAGAATTCTTGTAATCTTCTTACAAAGTTTGTTGAAATAAAGATCAACTTTTGTTTTTGCAAACAAAATGGCGACCCTGCTGGGGACGACTTTCTCCTCCGATGAGGAAGTGACAACTCAATGTGACGTTGCGTCTATCGGAAAGACGTAGAAGGCGCTGGTTGTAAAGGTCAACCAGACGGCCTATGAGGCGATGATCAACTCCAGGACCACCCCTCGCACTGCAACAACTTCTGCCACGAGCAAAGTTCACCCAGTGTGGGTCCCCAAGACTGCTGCGCAGTCCACTGCCTCTGCTGCTCAGCCTGCTGCACAGTCTACTGTCTCTGTTCCCAAGACTGCTATCTCTGTTGCGCAGTCTGCTGCTGCTGCCCATGCGCAGTATGCTGCTCCCCTTGACAGTGCACAACCTACTTCCTATGCTGCTCTGTCAAAGTGCGAGACTCATCTTCCCCTGGTGCAGTTGGCTGCAACTTTGTCTGCGCAATCCACCATTCCAGCAACCAAAGTGCGACTCAAACACTCTGGCATCAAAACTCCTGCTGCGCAAGCTGTTGAGACTGTGGCCAGAAGACCTTCTGCCAGAGATACTCATGCGCAACCTGCCAGTGTGCCAACAACTAATTTAACCCATGCGCAAACTGCGCCAGCGCAGTCTAAGAGAGACAGCCCTTTGGCTAATCTCTCTCTTTCCACAGCAAGGGGAAAAGCTCTGCTCCTCTTCTCAAGCACCATGTTGCTCCTGCGCAATCCACTGGGGGTAGTCTTTTGGCTATTCCTCCTCCTCCTCAGAACAAAGGAAAAGGCCCGTTGGTCTTTTCTCAAACTTCTTCGTCCCACGACTTGGAAGACAACAGAGGGAAACGCTCTTTAGCTTACCCTTCTTCACAAAACAAAGGAAAAGGTCCTTTGGTCTTTTCTTAGTATTCTTCGGTTTTTATCGTAGAAGATCAATCTGAACGTGCCTCGGCACCAGTCAGTACAAGAACTCTCTCCAATAAGGGTTCTTCTTCCCTTCTTCCCAAAGGAAAGTGTACTGATCAGAGAGGTATTCCGCCTACTCCGGTAGCAGAGTTCCAAGATCTCCCAACTCTCAAGATATTTCGTTCAAGACAGGGAAAATTGCTGATGTCTCAGACAGAAATCCCTGGGGGTGAGTTTGCTGATCTAAGAACTTATCTCAATAGACCAACTTCGGTGAAACGCAAACAGCCAATGCCGAAGACCAACCAGCATCAGAAGCAAACTTCCAGGATCAAAAATCCGGACACCTATGCCAATGAAATGAGTACTTTCCTGTACACTCAAGGGACAAAACATTTGAAGAACCGGAACCTGTTCCTAATGTTGTCAAAGAACACATCACTCGAACTTCTTCTCGTCCCGATCTCAGAGAACACCTTAAGCAAAAATGGGACAACATCTCAATACCTCCAGTGCAACCACTTGGACACCATTGTAATCACAAAGTGGTCATCAAGTGTTATTGTCAGACAACAAGACGATCTGTCTTCGATCGTATGAACTTTACAAACTCTGAACCTATGTCAGAAGATGAAGACGAAGTTTTGTACGCTTCTGTCAACATGACTTCCAGAGACACTGGGGGTAGGAAGTGCTCCAAGCACGGCAAGCCTCGCAAGCCAAGCCAGCGGTATTTGGATCTACTCCAAGAATCTTCTGAAGGAGTATTCCAACATACCCGATCCCGAAGCCGAGACACAATCGGTCAAAGGAATCTTCAAGATCCTTCCGGTCATCTTCCTCTTTCTCACTCAGGAGATGATTCTTTCTCCGACTACGATGCATACAGTGAAAGTTCGGAACAGACAGTGTCCTCCACTGTACCTAGAGAAGTGACAGCTTATGTTGTCACTGAAGACCCAGATGCTTCTAGTTCGGCTAGTCAAGAACAATGAATAGCTGCGCTAGCAGACAAATTGAAAACCATGGCCGAGATGGTCGCAAGTATGCATTCTATCATCGTGGTCCAGCATACGGTACCACCGACCGTACCTGCTACAAATCCTGAAATCATAGCATCGTCGGTGCCTGTCAATGCAGGGCTGGAGGTAGCATCTCCTAAAGTATCTCCTGTACAGATTCAACCTACACCCAGTCAATCAGGTGCTGGGGGTAGTGCTTACCACGCTGTTCCTCCCCCTAACATTGTGATTCAGCCTGCGCCTTCTACATCAGTGGAAGATGCCAATGAAGCTGTCAAGCTCCTGCGCACTCAATTTGAGGCCTTCAAAGAGAAGGACAACTTGCAGAGGTTGGGGATCAAACAACCCTACCTAGTTGAATGGAAGGAAGTCCCATTTCCTCTAAAGTACAAGATTCCAATAATCTCATTGTTTGATGGCAGCACTTCTCCTAGTCAGTTCATTAACCACTTTGAGGTAATGACTGTCCAACTTCAGCCAAATGACGCTCTTCTTACCAGAGTATTCGTCGGTTGTTTAGCCGGCGTAGCATACGATTGGTATAGAAGCTTGCCCGATGGCTGTATCACCTCCTTCTTAGGTCTGAAACAAATCTTCTTGGAACGATTTTATGAGGAGATCAACGACATGACCATGTCAGCCCTCAATAAAATCAAACAAAGACACAATGAAACTGCTGAGAGTTTCATTGAAAGGTTCCGCCGGAAAGCTTTAAAAATACCTCCTGGAACTCCGGCCGCTGTCACCATAGACACCTGCAAGGCAAATCTTTTGCCTATTATCAGCATGTGGACGGGGTCAACTCAGTTCTAAGATTGGCCATCCTTCATTGTCAACGCTAAAGCAGCTGAAGTTAGCGCCGACAAATTCAAGCAGCTAGGGATACAAATGTCTAACCCCGACCGGATGAACACCAGACATCGGGTGGTGGTAATCGCCAGAACAACCGCAAGGGAAAAGAAACTTTGAATATCAATTTGAAAAACAAAGAATCTCTAGCGGTCAACGTAGCTCCCCCTACATCCACTTCTACTCCTTCAGCACCTCCACCAAAGGAACCTCGTCCAAAAGTAGAGTACTCTTTTGACGAGAATGACACCGTAAGCATCTTTGATTGCTTGATCAAAAGCAATAAGCTCCAGCTCCCAGACCCGAAGAAGCCCGATGAAGTCGGTAAGACTGATCATCCTAAGTACTGTATTTATCACAGGTTCATTGGACATCCCACTCGAGCATGTTACATGCTCAAAGGCAAAATTAAAGAGCTGGTCAACGCTGGTGTTGTCACTCTGCAGCAAGACGAGAATACTGTTACCGCAAACATGGTCTCAGTTTAATTCGGTGACTTTCTGCCGCAGATGGTACAGCACGGTGTCATTTCTATCCCCAAAGCTACTCTTGAGATCGAGAATCTCCCTCCACCACGAAGTGAAGGTTTCGTCCCCTTGTCTCTTGACAATGGCGAGATTATGTGGATTTATCCGAATATTGCCTCGGAGTTCGAACTTTCCTCTTCCTACAAGAATAAAGATCGCTCCAAGGGCAAGACAAAGACTTGCAATATGGTGTCTTTTGACCCCATAGTTGACGAGGAAATCCTGCTGGGCACCAGATCAGGGAAAGCCTATCTAAAGGATTACCCCGAAGCTCAAGAGAATCCTGCCTCTTCTTCTGAGCCTACTCCAGTGCAGCCTGCTTCCACTGAAGATATTCCTACTGCATCCTCACCGGTTGTAGAACCCACTCCTCCCAAACCGACGGTAGCCGACAAAGGCAAACAACAAGTCCGCTTCGACAAACCTTTGAAGAAGTCATCTCCTTCCGGACTTGAAAAGCCTTACAACTTTGATATCTTGGCTCAATTAGCCAATACACCGGCCCGGCTGTCAATCTTCGAGCTCTTGCGCCTCTCCAAAGAGACTCAGGAAATTCTAAGTGAGGCTCTCATGCAGGCAGAAACCTGTCTAGCCCTTCTAAAGAAGCCGAAAGCAGAACCAGTCTCTTGCCTCCATTGTCATAGTGTGTTGGAGTTAATTCCAAACATAACTTTCATACAGTATGACATGCTAATGGAAGACAATAGGCATGATCGTCCTCTCTACTATACAGGATATGTCGACTCGATGAAAGTCGATCGTATTCTGATAGATCCAGGGTCTGCTCTCAGCATCATGCCGAAGACAATGTTGGATGCATTGAAGATCCCAGTGCATAGTCTTTCTAGAACAATCACCACCATCCTCGGGTTCAATCAGGGAAGGAGTGAGCCTCTAGGCAAGATTCGTCTAAAACTCGAAATAGGCAATCTTCGCACAAAGGTGACCTTCTACATAATTGACAACCATGGTTGTTCTTATAATGCTCTGTTTGGGAGACCATTCCTGCATGAGCATAACATTGTTCCTTCGACTCTCCATCAATGTTTCAAATATGTCGATGACAATGGAGAGGTGCAAAAGGAGGTTGCTGATCTCTATCATTTCAAAGGAGTCGAAGCATACTGCAACGATGCTCGTATGTACAAGGATGAGTTCATGAAGGTAATATTGTCTCTGGATACTGAAGAAGAGCAAGAAGCAGTGCCTAATGACACCCTCATCATACATGTTAAAGGGCGGGTTTCTCATCCTCAGTCCTCCAATCCACTGGCTATTCACTTGCCAGTCCAGAAGCAACCAACTGATGATGATCAGGATCAAAGGGAGCTCACCTCTTGTAAGCCCCTAGATTTCAAAAAAAATAAATAAATAGTTTTTATAATTTTTAATAACATTTAATTTAAATACGTATTTTGTAGCGTATTTCGTATTTTCTTGGTTTTCGTAATGCCTTGAAATTTTTCCTAACTTATAGATTTTTCTTTGGCCGGCATACCGTCCAGACAGATTTTCTACATTTTAGATATTTTCGATTTTAGATATTTTGATGAATAGTATTTTGGATATTTTGATGAATAGTGTTTAGATATTTTTATGAATAGTGTAGAAGCACCCTATTACCCAATGGACATTTGGTTTTGTTTGAATGGCCATGATTGACTTAGATTTTGACATGGATCACGATCCGACGGCTAAGATTAATTCCCCCTTCTATATAAACCCTTTCACTTTCTCTCTCCTTTCTCTTTTCATTCTCTTCACTCTCTCTTCATTTCTTCTTCCTTTCTCTTCCCTTGGAGCTTTGCTAGGAGCTTGGCCTTGAGGTCTAGAGTGTGGTTTCGTACCCCTCTTGGTGGTGGACTAGAAGATTAGGCTTGGAGCTTAACCTAGGCAAGTGTATCTTACTCAAAAGTGGCATGACCATACTTTATTTTTATTTTCCATGGAAACTAGAGTTTTATTGGCCTATAATTTGCTTCTTTAAATTGTTAACATGTTTAGTATATAGCACTTTTGGTTTTGATTGACAGTATTGCGTAGATCTGAGTTTCAATATATGATTTTCGAGTATTTTGAGGTTTTGATCTATCAAATATTTTGATTTGTGAAAACTAATACTTCCATGTTGTTGGAAATTCAATTCTATTCAATTTTGACTTTTGAAAGTCTGAATTTTGATTTAAAATGAAGTTTTTATGGCCGAAACAAGTTTTAGCGAAAATCTGGATTTTGTTGCCGTTTGGAAAAACGGTATACCGCCGGTATGCCGCAGTATACCGCCGGTATGCCATTTTTGGCACCAGAAACTTACTGTCTTTAGTCCGGTATACCGTCGGTATGCCGCAGTATGCCGCCGGTATGCCGTTTTATGCTGTTTTAGGCTGTTTTTGTCCATTTTTGTCCGTTTTTGTCCGTTTTTGATATTTTCTCGATTGTAATAGACTCTTAACATGATTCGATGACCTTGGATAGTTAAATAATGATTGTACACTCTATATACATGGTACATACTTATGTTCACGTATTGTTCTATGTCCAAATTATAGATAGTGGCCTGTTATGGTGCACTCCAGATTACTATATATGCCTAGCTCGATATAGTCGCTCGTAGTAGCGCACTCATGACTTGATTTTCTTATTGATTTCTAGACCCTAGAAAGTTAGTTTGAGTATTGTGTCACCCCACATTGGTCTCCTATGCTAAAGTCATCATTTTGGCTAGGTGCCCAGTCCCAAGTCGTATTGCACCAATTAGTGTCATAGTATTTTAACTTAGTATAAAAACTAAGTTATTGTATTTACTTCTACAGTGACGAGTTACTGGACATCCATAGCACTGTTATCGCAGCTTGTTTTGTTTTGCTTTGCTAGAGGCAAGTACTTTCTACGAACTTTACATATTGCTACATAAATGAACTGCAAACCCCACCATGTTAAATGCTGATCCTTGGAGTGACAAGTTAGATCTCTACATATTGTACTTTCAGTTACTACCATGCTTAGAACAGTCTTTATGTATCTCTCACATGATAGAATATGGGTTATGGGGAAACTGATAGTTGAGTACGTGATCATGCCCCCATTATCGTACCGAGCAAAGTTCATTCTATATGAATCTGCGCCGTAGGCCATTATCCCGCATTTCTGTACGGATGTACACCTATGCTTGTGCACTTGTACGTATGTACATTTTATTTACATTGTGCCTCAGTACATTGTACATCTATTGACCGATCACGTACCTGCTACAGTTTTAAACATTACATATACATCTGTCTCTATGACATATGTATCCTTGCCATGATAGACTATGTGATGCCATGCTTTCCAGTTATTCCTCTCATGTTTATTTTCATGTTTCATATGCTAGTTTGTTAGATTCAGTACTTGCTCCCGTCCTGACAGGATAACGTTGTAGGTGTCCTTACTGAGGAGGAGTTACTCTGCGACACCTATTATGGAGTTACTGCCGAGGACCCGGCTTTGCCTTACGAGGATGTTCCTGCGGGAAACCTCGTCTAGTTGTCTTTTGTATTATTAGACTTTTGACAGTAGTCATGTATTAGACTATACATTTTGCAACTGGACATGTATCCAGGTTTACATTTCAGTTCACTTGTACTTGGACATTTTACTATATATACGACGACTTTTGTGTTTGGAGCATTTATGATTCTTCTTCACTTATAGAACTGCTAGCATATTTAGTCTTATCCTGTTGTCTTTAGAACAGCTTACTACGTTTTATCTCAACGTAGGTTGGGCATGACTCGGCCTGGCCCAACAATTTGGGTAGCGGGTCGTGACATGTTTTTAGTGGTGGCCCACGCAGGTCTCGACTAAATTGTTTGGTTACGTTAGTGTACCAAGCATGCCTGCAATTAGGAACTTAAGATAATTAGACAAACATTAGGAATGACGCTTAGAACACCTAGAGGAATGCTAGGATTGCAACATAGGAAATATATCGCATGTTTGCTACTATAATTAGATTTCCTTGCATGTGATTGCTTACTTTAAATAAGTCCTTATAAGTACTTTTTATTTGTAATTTAGATGGTGCTTACTCGTTCATCCCAGCATGTTACACCCGAGAACGGGGCCCTCCATATCCAGTCAGCTGACCAGTTGACTGATACACCTCCACCTACCATACTCCCCCACTCCACAAATCCACCAACCCAGATACCTCCACCACCTTCCACATCGCAGACCCGGCAGGACCCGATACTTCCACCACCCCCTATCACCATACCCACCCAGGCTTCCGTCACACTCGACGGGACCCAGCTGCTCATACTGATCCAGGGGTTCCTAACAACCCATCAGGAGCAGACTACCCTACTCCGCCAGAGCATGGAGCGTTCTGAGGGACGTCCCGTGGTCCCACCACCTGTAGAGCCACGGCAGAGAGCGGGGACGATCAAGGACTTCATGGGTCTGAATCCCAAGGAGTTCTCAGGGACTGAGGGCATAGTAGTAGCTGATGACTGGCTAGATTCAGTAGAGAGAAAGCTTCTAGGAGTTAGGATGCCGGATGACCTTCAGGTCGAGGCAGCAGGATTTCTGCTGATAGACTTAGCCGGAGTCTGGTTCAGGAATGAGCCGTTGTTTGCGAGAGGGAGAGCCACCTGGGACCAGTTCAAGACCCAGTTCAAGAAGAAATTCTTCTCGACCACTGCTAGAGTAGCCATGGGGCTACGATTCCAGAACATCCAGCAGGGGAACCGTTCTGTCGATGACTATGCGGCAGAGTTTAGTCGCCTGAGCCGTTTTGCTCCTAGTCTGGTTGCTGATCCAGAGGAGATGACCCGTAGGTTTTGCCATGGTCTAGTTCCAGACATTGGCATTCTTATAGTAGCAAACGGTACGACTGACTACTACCAGAGCCTAGAGTTAGCCCAGAGCATCGAGAAGCGTCTTCTGTCTAGCAAGAGGCCGGCTTCTGTACATCATGAGGGATCGTCCAAGCGTCAGGCTTTCCAGCAGAGAGCACCGATGCCGCCACAACAGACTTACCGTCCCCCTACACCACATCATCAGACCCCGCCAGTTAGAGCCCCGGGACCCCGACAGCAGCAGCAGAAGGGAGCTATATGTTCTTTCTGCGGAAGACCAGGTCATGACTTCGCCGTCTGCAGGAAGAGGTTGGGGCAGTGCTTACTTTGTGGGTCTGCCACCTATCAGCTTCGGAACTGCCCAGCAGCGAAGCCTAGAGGACCACTCCCGACTCAGCAGCAGAGGTTTGGGCAGCATCTGCAGTAGCAGAAGGGACCTCAGGGGAAGGTTTATAGCCTAGCCCTTGAGCCAGAGCCGGAGCAGGTTTCGGAGCCGGATTATTTAGCTAACGTCATCACATGTAATGTTTATTTGTATACTTTTCTAGCTCTATGTTTGTTTGATTCTGGTGCATCTCATAGCTTCCTATTATTAGAGTTTATGCAAGAACATAATTTAGTATCTACACCTACTGCGGAGATTAGTAGAGTAATGACGGGAGGAGGACCAGTGCCTATTAGAGCTAGCTATAGATGCTCTATTACTATAGCCGGGAGAGAGTTTGAGGGGCGATTCTTTGTGATGCCACTCCCCGGTTATGATATCATATTGGGGATGGACTGGCTTAGCTATGCCCATGCATCTATAGACTGTCATGAGGGTAGTATTTTGTTCAGTCCTCCAGGCACAGCACCATTCAGTGTCAGGAGGACAGGGCCGGAGATCAGCCTAGAGCCGAACTGTTGTGCTACAGTCGGGGACGCAGCACCGCCACACCCTATCATTAGGGAGTTTGTGGATGTATTCCCAGAGGATCTTCCAGGACTTCCGCCTGACAGAGATGTGGAGTTCACTATAGATTTAGTGCCGGGTTCATCACCAGTATCCCGGGCTTGCTATAGAGTGAATCCCAAGGAGGCCATAGAGATGAAAGAGCAGATTGATGACCTGTTGAAAAAGGGTTTCATTCGATCCAGTGCTTCTCCATGGGGAGCGCCAGTGCTCTTTGTGCCTAAGAAGGATGGTACAGTCCGGTTGTGTGTTGACTACCGGGCCTTGAATGCCATCACCATCAAGAACAAATATCCTCTGCCCAGGATAGATGATTTGTTCGACCAGTTGAGCGGGGCGAAGGTGTTTTCCAGGATAGACTTGAGATCCGGGTACCACCAGGTGAAGGTTAGGGCAGCAGACATCCAGAAGACGGCATTCAACACGAAGTACGGGCAGTACGAGTTTCTGGTGATGCCATTTGGTCTCACAAATGCGCCAGCTGTCTTTATGAACTTGATGAATAAGACATTTCACCAATATCTGGATAAGTTCGTCGTGGTGTTTATCGACGACATCCTGATATACTCGAAGATGCCAGAGGAGCATGCAGAGCACTTACGGATAGTTTTGGGTATTCTGAGACAGGAGAGATTGTTTGCCAAATTGCAGAAGTGTGAGTTCTTGTTAGACCGAGTGGAGTTTCTCGGCCATGTAGTCACTGGAGATGGAATCTCGGTGGATCCCAGGAAGATTGCTGCAGTTGAGACGTGGAAGGCTCCGACGTCAGTTTCAGAGATCAGGAGTTTTCTGGGTTTAGCAGGCTATTATAGAAAGTTCGTCCAGGACTTTGCTAGGATAGCTGAACCCATGACGAAGCTGACGCGGAAGGACACAGAGTACATTTGGTCTGAGGACTGCCAGACAACATTTGAGGAGCTGAAGAGGAGGCTGACGACCGCTCCAGTTCCGACTTTACCTTCAGGTTCTGGAGGTTTCACCATATACAGTGATGCTTCTGGGAAGGGGCTAGGATGTGTCCTACAGCAGCATGGGAAAGTGATTGCTTATGCATCTAGGCAATTGCGGACTCATGAGAGGAATTATCCTACCCATGACCTAGAGTTAGCTGCGGTGATCTTTGCACTCAAGTTATGGAAACATTACTTATACGGAGAGCGTGTGGAAATCTTTACTGACCACAAAAGCTTGAAGTATGTGCTCACGCAGAAAGAGCTGAACATGAGGCAAAGACGATGGTTGGAGTTGATGAAGGACTTCGACATCGATTTACAGTATCACCCCGGGAAGGCAAATGTGGTGGCGGATGCGCTGAGCAGACATCCGATGGCATGGTACCTGATGATTGATCGACATTTGCGGGAGGATCTGGAGAAGCTCGGTATCGAGCTAGTTCGGCCAGGATCAGTGATACAGATGACGGCGCTTGACATTCAGTCAGGTTTGATGGAGCAGATCCGGGAGGCACAGTCTACAGATGAGAGCCTTCGCAGACTTCGACCCCAGGCTTTAGCTGGATTGCTGGATGACTTCACTATAGCAGAGGATGGATCCTTGAGGCATGACAGCCGATTGTGCGTGCCAAAGGGAGATCTAGTAGAGGCAGTCTTGCAGGAGGTGCACCGATCGAGATATTCTATTCACCCTGGTGCTAACAAGATGTACCGTGACTTGTGGGAACATCTTTGGTGGCACGGGATGAAGAGGGACGTATCGCGTTTTATCTCGAGATGTCTAGTTTGCCAGCAGGTCAAGGCGGAGCGCCAGAGGCCAGCTGGTTTGTTGCAGCCGTTACCCATTCCCGAGTGGAAGTGGGAACATATTACGATGGACTTCGTTTCGGGGCTTCCTCGTTCCCAAGGAGGGAAGGATGTCATCTGGGTCATCGTAGACAGGCTGACGAAGTGTGCGCACTTCATACCCTTCAAGGTGGGGCTTTCCACCGAGAAGTTGGCAGAGCTATACATGCAGCAGATAGTTCGCCTACACGGAGTGCCGGTAAGCATCGTGTCAGACAGAGACAGCAGATTCACATCCCACTACTGGAGGAGCTTGTAGGAGGAGTTGGGCAGTAGGCTCAAGTTTAGTACGGCGTACCACCCGCAGACAGATGGGCAGTCCGAGAGGACGATACAAACACTGGAGGATATGCTGAGGACTTGCGTGCTGGACTTCGGAGGATCATGGGAGAGCCATCTGCACTTGGTAGAGTTTTCGTACAACAACAGCTACCAGGCCATTATTGGTATGTCTCCTTTCGAGGCGCTATATGGACGACGATGTCGCACACCGCTCTTTTGGGATGATGTCGGAGACAGAGTTATGCTTGGGCCGGAGATGATCACGGATGCAGCAGAGAAAATCGAGATGATCAGAGACAGGCTCAGAGTAGCTCAGGACAGGCAGAAACACTGGGCTGATGCTAGTCGTAGGCCGATGGAGTTCGCAGACGGTGATATGGTGCTAGTGAAGATATCACCTACTAGAGGGACGATCCGGTTCGGACGAGGAGGGAAGCTGAGCCCCAGATACATCGGGCCATTCGAGGTACTTGGCAGGATCGGAGAGGTAGCTTACAGGGTTGCACTTCCACCCAACCTAGCAGGAGTTCACGACGTCTTTCACGTATCTCAGCTGAGGAGATATGTTCCAGATCCCAGTCATGTGCTAGATCACTCAGAGTTGGAGGTCGGACCGAGCCTTACAGTTTCTGAGCAGCCAGTAGAGATATTAGACAGGAGAGAGAAGAGGCTGAGGAACAAGGTTATACCCTTAGTTCGAGTAGCTTGGAGCCGTCACTCCCCAGGTGAATCTACTTGGGAGAGGGAGTCGGACATGAGGGAGAGATATCCTTACTTGTTCGACCCAACCGCTGCGAGGGAACCACCCGTTCCCGCTTGATACCCTAGAGGTTAGTCTTAATAATAGCCTTAGTCTTTTGTTTGCATTGCTTGTTATGTTAGAATGTTTGTAGAGTCTTCTATCCTTGTAAATTTTGAGGACAAAATTTTTTTCAAGGAGGGAAGATTTGTAAGCCCCTAGATTTCAAAAAAAATAAATAAATAGTTTTTATAATTTTCAATAACATTTAATTTAAATACGTATTTTGTAGCGTATTTCGTATTTTCTTGGTTTTCGTAATGCCTTGAAATTTTTTCTAACTTATAGATTTTTTCTTGGCCGGCATACCGTCCAGACAGATTTTCTACATTTTAGATATTTTCGATTTTAGATATTTTGATGAATAGTATTTTGGATATTTTGATAAATAGTATTTAGATATTTTCATGAATAGTGTAGAAGCACCCTATTACCCAATGGACATTTGGTTTTGTTTGAATGGCCATGATTGACTTAGATTTTGACATGGATCACGATCCGACGGCTAAGATTAATTCCCCCTTCTATATAAACCCTTTCACTTTCTCTCTCCTCTCTCTTTTCATTCTCTTCACTCTCTCTTCATTTCTTCTTCCTTTCTCTTCCCTTGGAGCTTTGCAAGGAGCTTGGCCTTGAGGTCTAGAGTGTGATTTCGTACCCCTCTTGGTGGTGGACTAGAAGATTAGGCTTGGAGCTTAACCTAGGCAAGTGTATCTTGCTCAAAAGTGGCATGACCATACTTTATTTTTGTTTTCCATGGAAACTAGAGTTTTATTGGCCTATAATTTGCTTCTTTAAATTGTTAACATGTTTAGTATATAGCACTTTTGGTTTTGATTGACAGTATTGCGTAGATGTGAGTTTCTAGATATGATTTTCGAGTATTTTGAGATTTTGATCTATCAAATGCTTTGATTTGTGAAAACTAATACTTCCATGTTGTTGGAAATTCAATTCTATTCAATTTTGACTTTTGAAAGTCCGAATTTTGATTTAAAATAAAGTTTTTATGGCCGAAACAAGTTTTAGCGAAAATCTGGATTTTGTTGCTGTTTGGAAAAACGGTATACCGCTGGTATGCCACAGTATACCGCCGGTATGCCGTTTTTGGCACCAGAAACTTACTGTCTTTAGTCCGGTATACCGCCGGTATGCCGTAGTATACCGCCGGTATGCCGTTTTATGCTGTTTTAGGCTGTTTTTGTCCGTTTTTGCTCGTTTTTGTCCGTTTTTGATATTTTCTCGATTGTAATAGACTCTTAACATGATTAGATGACCTTGGATAGTTAAAGAATGATTGTACACTCTATATACATGGTACATGCTTATGTTCACGTATTGTTCTATGTCCAAATTATAGATAGTGGCCTGTTTTGGTGCACTCCATATTACTATATATGCCTAGCTCGATATAGTCGCTCGTAGTAGCGCACTCATGACTTGATTTTTTTATTGATTTTTAGACCCTAGAAAGTTAGTTTGAGTATTGTGTCACCCCACATTGGTCTCCTATGCTAAAGTCATCATTTTGGCTAGGTGCCCAGTCCCAAGTCGTATTGCACCAATTAGTGTCATAGTATTTTAACTTAATATAAAAACTAAGTTATTGTATTTACTTCTACAGTGACGAGTTACTGGACATCCATAGCACTGTTATCGCAGCTTGTTTTGTTTTTCTTTGCTAGAGGCAAGTACTTTCTACGAACTTTACATATTGTTACATAAATGAACTGCAAACCCCACCATGTTAAATGCTGATCCTTGGAGTGACAAGTTAGATCTCTACATATTGTACTTTCAGTTACTACCATGCTTAGAACAGTCTTTATGTATCTCTCACATGATAGAAATGGGTTATGGGGAAACTGATAGTTGAGTACGTGATCATGCCCCCATTATCGTACCGAGCAAAGTTCATTCTATATGAATCTGCGCCGTAGGCCATTATCCCGCATTTCTGTACGGATGTACACCTATGCTTGTGCACTTGTACGTATGTACATTTTATTTACATTGTGCCTCAGTACATTGTACATCTATTGACCGATCACGTACCTGCTACAGTTTTAAACATTATATATACATCTGTCTCTATGACATATGTATCCTTGCCATGATAGACTATGTGATGCCATGCTTTCCAGTTATTCCTCTCATGTTTATTTTCATGTTTCATATGCTAGTTTGTTAGATTCAGTACTTGCTCCCGTCCTGACAGGATAACGTTGTAGGTGTCCTTACTGAGGAGGAGTTGCTCTGCGACACCTATTATGGAGTTACTGCCGAGGACCCGACTTTGCCTTACGAGGATGTTCCTGCGGGAAACCTCGCATAGTTGTCTTTTGTATTATTAGACTTTTGACAGTAGTCATGTATTAGACTATACATTTTGCAACTGGACATGTATCCAGTTTTACATTTCAGTTCACTTGTACTGGGACATTTTACTATATATACGACGACTTTTGTGTTTGGAGCATTTATGATTCTTCTTCACTTATAGAACTGCTAGCATATTTAGTCTTATCCTGTTGTCTTTAGAACAGCTTACTACGTTTTATCTCAACGTAGGCTGGGCATGACTCGGCCTGGCCCAACAATTTGGGTAGCGGGTCGTGACACCTCTTCTGAGCCACTTGTTATTGACTTACGTCGTAACAAGGAAAAAAGGCAGCTCACCTCTTCTGATCCACTTGTTATTGATTTATCCCATAACAAGGATAAAAGGGAGCTCACCTCCTCTGAGCCGCTTGTTATCGACCTCCATCGTAATAAGGCCAATCCTCCTCCACGTTTTTCTTCTCTCCCTCTTGTAATCAATCTGACCAAGCCTGCTACGGCTAAAGGTCCTGCTGTAAATACAAATGTACAAATTAATGAAAAAGCATCTACTTTCTAGTATACTGATGTCATTATCATGCTAAGTGCTATTTGGATATGTTAGATAGCTTTCAATCATTTACGATGGGAGTTGTGCAATCTCTTCAAACAAAAGTCTTATTTGAACACCCAAATGATTCATATCATATTGTTCCCGCTCGTAAGAAAGGCGAGAGTCCAATACTTTTTAGTAAAGGACCAGAACAACAATTCAGCTATATGGATGATAGCAAAAGTAATGATACTGGGCATCTTCAACTCCGTCGTTACAGTCAACAATCAAAAGACATCATCCGAAAGATGGGTTATGACTTCAAGAGTGGCCTCAACTATGGTAAGGGTAGAAAAACTCATATCCGTACGGTTGTGCCGAAAGGGAAGTCAGAGATGTACTATAGCAGGACCAAGAGAGGTCTCGAATATGCTTCACCTCCGGTATTATCCCCAGCAGCCTCTGAATCCGTAGTAAAGAGCGCTCTAACTCTTCTGATTCCAGATCATGGGATTCTGACACCAGCATCGGTCAAGTTCATCGATTGACTGTATCTGCTAACATGGTCTCCGTCGAACTTCCAGAAGGTTATGACGAGGATGTTGAAGAAAATCCTGAAACAGATCCTTGGGCTCAATGAATGGATACCCAATGGGAACTCCAATTCGAACAAAGGGAACCTCCTACCAAAGATCAATTGGTTCAAATTGATGTAGGAGAAAGCGGGTTACCTCGTCCAATATTTATCAGCAAGAACCTTCCAGAGGCGGATAAGCAATAATTAATTTTTCTTATTCAAGAATACATTGACGTCTTTGCCTGGAGCTATGAAGACATGCCAGGTCTAGATCCCAAAGTTGCTACTCACAAATTGAACATCTTGCCGAATGCAAAACTGGTCAAACAGCAACAATGGCGCTTCAAGGCAGAAATGATAGATGCAATCGACGATGAAGTCAAAAAGCTCATTGCTTGTGGCTTTATTCGAGAAGAGCAACATCCTGATTGGGTAGCCAATGTCGTCCCAGTTCTAAAGAAAATCGACAAAGTTCGAGTCTGCATCGACTTTCGGGATCTTAATGAAGCATGACCAAAAGATGAATTTTCTCTCCCTATCACGGACGTCATGATTGACAACACCTGTGGGTTCGAAAGAATATCTTTCATGGATGGATTCTCCGGATACAATCAGATTCGGATAAATCCTGAAGATGAAAAACACACTTCTTTTTGCACTCCTCGCGGAGTCTACTGCTATACTGTAATGCCATTTGGTCTCAAGAACGCTGGTGCAACATACCAATGAGCTATGAGTACCATCTTTTGAGATCATCTGCGTAAGACTGTCGAATGCTACGTCGACGATATCGCTGTCAAAAGTCGTCTAAAGGAAGATCACATCCAAGACTTGAGAACTATCTTCAACCTCATGCGCCAACATCAACTCAAAATGAATTCCACCAAGTCATTCTTGGGTGTCTCTAGTGGCAAATTTCTCGGCTTCGTCATTACCTCTAAGGGTATACATGTGGATCCCGAGAAGATCAAAGCCATTCAAGAGATGCGTCATCCACGCAACCTAAAAGAGCTACGAGGATTCCAAGGTCGACTTGCGTACATCAGGAGATTTATTTCGAATCTGTCTGGACGCTGTAGACCATTTACTCAACTAATGAAGAAGGGTGTATCTTTCGTTTGGACTGAAGAATGTCAACGAGCATTTGATGACATAAAGCGATATCTCATGAATCTACCAGTCTTGGTGCCACCAATCTCAGGCATACCATTCTTAATGTATGTCTGTGCTATGGACCATTCATTGGGTGCTTTACTTGTCCAAAAGAACAAAGAAGGCCATAAACAAGCCATCTATTATCTCAGTTGTACTATGATTGGTGCTGAACACCTTATAGTCTGGTCGAAAAGGAATGCCTAGCTCTTATGTTTGCTGTTCAAAAGACTCGGCATTACATTATTGGCCAAACTATTCATGTCAGATCCCGAGTTAATCCTTTTCGGGTACTGATGAAGAAGCCTAGCACACTTAATTCTCGGCTGGCTACATGGGCCACTCTGCTAGCCCAATATGACATGGTATATGTTCCTTAAAAGTCTGTCAAAGGTCAAGCACTGGCAGATTTTTTAGCAGCTCATCCTGTTCCAGAGACATCCAAACTCTATGATGAAATTCCAGACGAGATATTGGAATCTAATACAATCTTCGAATAATTTCCTACTTGGCGTCTATTCTTTGATGGTGCATCCAGGATTGGACCCAATGGTGCCATTGTCGCAGGAGTTGGAGTTGTCCTTGTTTTTCCAGACGGGTCAGCTATTCAAAGAGCATATTCCTTAGATGAGCCTTGCTCCAACAACATGGCAGAGTACAATGCTCTACTCATTGGTCTTCAGCTAGCTAAATAACTAGACGTCGAGTATCTTGAAGTCTATAGTGACTCCAAGCTGGTTGTTAACCAGGTTAGAGGGACTTATGAAGTTCACCATCAAGATCTAGTGCCTTACTTTGAAGCGGCAATCAACATGGCTACATCATTTAAAGCCTTCTTTATCGAATATGTACGACGAGCTTGTAATACTGAAGCAGACGCTTTGGCTAATCTTGCAGCAGTCTTAGCCATTCCTATCAAAAGACAGCAGGTGGTAGTTATCTCTAATCGAGAATTGTTCTGCGTCGAAAACAATCATAATATTGAGTTCAGTAATCTTACTGAAGTCAATGTTATCAGTGAAGATTGGAGAGCACCCTTCATCGATTTCGTGGTCCATGATATACTCCCTGAAGATCCCAAGGAGGCTACGAGTATTCGTCGGCGGTCTCTGCGATTCTACTACAATCAGACCACCAAAACTCTCTACCGGCGAACTTATGACGGCCTGCTCTTGCGCTGTCTTGCTGGTGATGAAGCAAAGCAAGTACTGCGTGATGCTCACGACGGTGTCTGCGGAGCACACCAACCCGGTCCTAAACTGCAGCATCGCATTCGACGCATGGGTTACTATTAGCCCTCTATGGTATCTGATGCCATCGAATATGCAAGAAAATGTCGAGCTTGTCAAATCCACGCAGATTTCATTCATCAACCATCAAAATTCCTTCATCCGACTGCTGCTTCCTGGCCTTTTGAAGCTTGGGGCATGGACATCATCGGTCCCATCAATCCTCCTTTTTCTAGAGGACATCGGTTCATACTGGCAAAAACCGACTACTTCTCCAAATGGGCCGAAGCTATACCATTGGCTGAAGTCAAGACCAGCAGCGTCATCAACTTCGTCAAACACCATGTCATCTATAGATTTGGTGTACCTCGACGAATCATTCACGACAACGGACCTCAGTTTATCAGCCAAAAGTTCACAAGGTTCTGTGACAATCATCGAATTGACAATGTCGCTTCGACATCCTACAATCCTGCCGCTAATGGCTTAGCTGAAGCTTTCAACAAGACTATTATCAAGCTCCTCAAGAAGTTTGTATCCACTAACAAACAAAACTGGAGTGAAAAGCTAAGAAAATGTCTTTGGGCCTACCGTACTACGGTCCGCAACCCTACAGGCTGTACACCCTTCTCTTTGGTGTACGGCTGTGAAACAGTTCTACCCCTGGAACTTCAAATTCCGTCTTTGAGGATTGCTATCGCCAACGAACTCACGACAGAGAACAACAATCTTCTCCGACTTCAAGAATTGGAGGCGCTAGATGAGAAGCGGTTAATGGCTCAACAGCATATTGAGTTATACCAAGCCCGCATCTCAAAGACTTTCAACCACAAAGTTAAAGTCAGAGCCTTTCAGAAAGGAGAGCTTGTTCTAACAGTCAGACGTCCTATAACTATGACTCACTCGAGCAAGGGCAAGTTCGATACAAAGTGGGAAGGACCATATATCGTGAGCAAAGTCTTCTCAAATGGAGCCTATCAACTCACAGAGCTAGAAGGTCGAGTTGTAATGATGTCTATCAATGGCAAGTTCCTAAAAAAGTATTATGTATAAATATAAAAGATATTGCTTGTAATCATCAGACAAGTTCATAAATAAAATTCAATTTTATTTTATCTTGAATGATAGTACATAATATCAAGGAAGGTCACTATCATCCTTCTCAAAATTGGGACGCGGGCCACTATCGTCCTTATCAAAGACATGATCAGCAAAAGAGCCGAGAATATTCTTGCTGTAACCCACCGGGAACTTGCAAACAGCCATCCTTATGGATTCTTCTTCTTCAGTCTTTCCTGGTTCAAGAAGGAAGTCCAAGATGTCCTTTGGCGGCTTGGGGGCAACGAACCTTCGTCCGCTGCTATCTGCTTTGGCTGAGCCGGTTCGACTGGATGTTCCTCAGTACCCACTTCCACCTTCGAGGCGATCTCAGCCTTCTTGGATGCATCTCCAGACGACATCTTTATGTTGAAAAGTGAAAGTGACCATCCCATCATCCCATTCTATTTATAGACAGAGATTCATACGACAACGAAACTTCATTTAATTCATCCGACGGTTTGTCCGTTCATTAAATCCATCCAACGGTTCGCCCGTTCATCATCTGACGGTTCGCCCGTTCATTCCAATTATCAGACGGTTCACCCGTTCATTCTATTTATCTGACGGTTCACCCGTTCATTTAATTCGTTTGACAGTCCATCCGTTCATTTTGACGATTCATTTCGTTCATTCATTTCGACGAATCATCCATTTCGTTCATATCAGCAACTTGTCATCTTTGATTAAGTTGTCTATTGAAATAATGATATTCAATAAATTATATTTGCCATGTCCACATTACCTCTGAGCAGATATAATTGAATATGATTATTTTCCAAAATCAAGAAATATATCATGTCCTGCACCTCTGAATATATTTTCTATCACTATTATTTATATCTGAATAAGATATGCAATAAATAATAGAGCCACCAAGAAAATATCTTTTATTGATCAAAAATTGAAAGACATTACAACATGACGTATCACAAAAAGATTGAAAATACAAAAATCTTTCTCATTCTGACGGTGGAGTCATTAAGCTGGTCATCTGCTGCTTCAAAGATTGCAGCCGCTTCTCACGAGATTCTATCACCCGCTTCCTAGCTTCCTCCATCCCAGACTTGTCGTCGAAAGATGGCATGGTTACTATTCTGCGAGAGATTTCTTCTTGATGAGTTGCGACGTACTCATCTCTCCTGAGTCAGAGCATTCAGCTGTTGAACTGCAGTCTGGTATTGTGCGGCCTCATCCTCCAAAGCAAGCTGGACAAGTCTCAGCTCTTCTTTAAGACGGACAGATTCTGATTGCAACTCAGCAACTTTCCTCTCTTTCTCGTCAGCAACAGATGCTACTGTTTCTACTTTGGAATTATATTCAGCAGACTTGGTAGAGAAAGTGTCCAAAAGAACTTGCAGGTCAACCTTTGCAACTGCAGCTTCTTGTGACATCTTTTCGAATTCAGCTTGTACCAAGAGCTCCATCTCTCCCCTATTTAGCTCTTTGTAAATTTTAACCGATGTCTCCAGCTCATCTAGTACGTGTTCAAGAAAAACAGCCTGAGCTTCGTCGCCTTGATGACGGATAGCATCGATCAAATAAGAGGTTGGACCTCTGACGGTGGAGAAACCAGCATCTTCTTTTTCTATCAGCCTATCTACTAAGGGTTTCAAAGACTTAAAAAAAAGGTTGCTGAAAGAGCTGATGATAAAATGGTTAGTGGCCAGAGCTCCAGGGGTAGCTGCTACTCCCATAGATGTAGAAGCAGCAGCAGGTGTCTGTGAAGATAGACGTTCGGTTTCTTCTCTTTGAGTAGACGGCTCTTTAGCCAGAGGAGCTATCGTAGAGCTAGCTGCTCCTCCCAGATGCTCTTCTGTAAAATCAAATGAACCTTATCATTGATTATTGTTGTCATTAGCAACTAATTGAAAAGAATCAAAAGATCAAAGGCAATCTTACCATGACTTGCCCCAGCAACAAGCCTTTCATCTGTTGGCACAGATTCCAGTCTAACAGAAGTAGCCTCAGACATCACTGCCTGGCTACTTTCGGCCTCAGAACCACCCGAAAAATGTTGGCTACCGCTAACGATAGCCGTTACTGGCACTATGTCTGTGCATACGGGAGGAACCGGAGAAGATTCAAGTTCTGCATGGATAAAAATGTAAATGTCAGCTATTTGAATCTTTGAAAAGAAGGTAGATAAAATCATTTAATACCTTTTGGATCAGCATGAGTAGTTTCAGCAGGTGCTACTTCTACATCCGTATTCCTTTCCGGAGACACGTACACCTCCACATCCGCTTCAGGATTCAGTGTATCGTCTACGGCTTCGGAAGACATATGGATATCAGTTCCCTCTTCGGGATTTAATGTATCATCAACATCTTCTGTTGATGTATCTTCATTACTTATATTATCCTCTGGAGCTTCCTCACTGGCAGTTGCGGCAGCAGCTTGATCGACATCGTCCTGCAGACCGAAGTCGCAATCATTTAGAGCTTCAATCATTAGATGATCTTCTTCTTCACGGAGCCCTCCTGCTGTAGCAGGAATCTGGGTAGTTCTCACCGCAAGAGAAGGAGATCGCAAAACTTCATCATCCCTCTGCCCAGTTTCATCTCTCAGCTTAGCTTCATTTCTCTGTTCAGCTTCATCCCTCTGCTCAACCTCGTCCCTTTGCTCTGGAGAAGGAGTCTCCTGCCTAAGCTCGGGGGCAGGTGTAGGGGATGACATGGTTATTCCAGCTACAACACTGGCCACCACCGAGGACAAGATTTGTCTCAGAGGGGTGATCACCCTCTTTCTTCTTCTGGAGGCCAGTTTCTTTCTATGAAGAGGTCTCTCTGGACTCTCCACATCTACTACATCGACCTGCCTTGGAAGAGAGGTCGGTGTGGTCGCTTCTTCTCTTTGGGTCGACTCGGCCAGTTGCCGAGACGGTGACCTGGTGGTGACCTTCTCTGATGGGTCTAAGATAAGTTTCTTCTTTGCAACCGGAGAAGAAGGTTCATTAATCCTTCTCTTTCTCTCCTTGGTTGGAGATTTGACCACTTTCAAAGAAACTCGCAGTGGTTCATTGACCTCCTTAGGGAAGTTAGCTTCCCTTGAGGCTTCCAATGGATCATCCACTAGCTCATGCTGCTCGTCATTACCTGGAGCTAGCATAACGGATGCTCCCTTCTTCAAACGCGTCGCCGTCGCGAAGCTATCTAAAAGGTTGAAGTTCTCGGCGAATGTATTCGCTGCTGTGTAAAAAAGCGAATATGTATATAACATCCGGGGCCGTGATCATTCTTGGTCGGCATCGAGAACACTGTCCTTGTGTCTCGAGCGTTGTAATAAGCCCATGCTCTGGCACCATCAATCAGATACCCCTTTTCTTGTAGGCAAGTTATAGCATTGCCTACGTAGAACTGGTCGTAACCAAATTGACGAGCGAAGCGGCTTGGCAGATATGGTTCCAAGAAATATTCATCTTCAAATCTATACACCAAGTGCGACGGCCTGATCGTCCTCATCCAATCAAATGCTGCTCGACCCAACGGCTGCCTCCCAAGGTCAACTAGATTTGTCGACATATGTTCATAACCGGTTGGAGGGGCAACGCAGTAAAAATTCCACCCCTTTCCAAGGTTCAAGGCACGTCTGCAATCTTTCATACTAGTGTATATCCACTTGCTCCGGGAGAATCTCCGCAGATAGCTACCGCCGACTGCTCCCATGTCAGGGTTCATCAATGACGGATGGTGCAGAAGTAACCATCCGAACAAATAGGTGTAAGGCAACTCCAACCGAGGGAAGTTCCCCTTCTCACCCTTCCATTTGAGCATAGATTCAACGTAAAGACGAAGACCTGCGTTCACTCTACAGGTCATCGCCGACAGCAGATCCATCCAGTAGCCAAAGACTAACAGGACAGCAGCAAAGAACATGCCACGGTAGAAGCGGTCCACGGCGCTCGCTCCGGGTACGACAAAGCGTCGGAGCCAATATGTCAGGAAACCCGCCAACTGGGCTTCCTTTGACATGGGCCTGTAGTCCATTCTCATAAAACTCTCAATAAAATCTCCGGTCTTGAGTGGAGGGTATTGAAGTTCGTCATTAACTTTGATGTCCATTTTCTTGTTTTCTTCCATCAATCTTATCACTTCACTGTGGCTGAGGGGTTGGAAGAAGGTCGGGTTGCACGTATCATGATCCTTAGTCTTTTTCTCGATGATATGATTAAGGAAAAGATAGGGCAACCACGTTGATGAATAACAGGTGCCGGAGGAACCGCTCTTATAGTACATGGAGCAAATTTTGTAGTGGCACAGTAGTTCTTCAAAAACAGCCACCATATCTGCATTCTCTGGACGAAGTCGGTCTAACTCGTCGTTCGTTGGAACATATTCCTCATAAGGGAAGTCTCCCATTGGTAAGCACGAGATGTATTTTATCTCATGAAGGGCTAATCCAATTTCCTCGCAGGGTGTCATGAATGTCCCTGTCCTAAAATTATACCTCTCTGCCAAGGCCAGAAACAGATGAGGGTTGGGGAGGAATCCATATACGGTAGCGTATACCGCCTGATATAGCTCAATCTCTTTGAGCTTGTCTTCGAACTGAACCAATATCCAATTGGTTATGCAGTTCCACCTTTTGTTGTCTGGGTTCACCAGACCTGTCAACCGGATGTCCTGATCCGGGTATCTGCCCTCAACCTTTGTATATTCATTAACAAAGATTGGCGTCCTCACCGGAAGCAGCAAGGAAGAGTTCTCTGGAGGGATGCAGCCAGGCTTCAATCCTCTGAACAAGGTGCTATGACGCTCAAAGGAGCTATAGAACATTTCCCTGTTATTTGGTCCTTTCTTTACACAAATATTTCCCGTCTTTGCTTGCTGGAGGGGGGTAATATCCCAGTCCATCCTCCTGGGATGGCTTGCATGGGCATAGCGGGCTAGAGGGAGGCATCTAGCAATGTCCGGTAACAGTATTACTTTCTCCTTTCTCTGGAAGAGTCTCTGCTCAACACGAGGTCTCGGCTGAGAACTCTTGTCAATAGCTTCGCCAAATAAGAACAAGGGTTTCTTATGAGTAATGGCATCGGCAGTCTGCAGAGGCTGCCCATTCATCAGACTCAATAGAGTTTCATTGTCCTGTGCTACCAAGATGGCTTGACGGAAGGATGGCAGAGCATATTGAAGAAATAGTACATGGGACAAATCTTCCTTAAACTCTGGTTCAGCAAGGGTCCCTGCAAAGATTTCATACTCTGGGTCCTCTCTGATGTTAACTGCATCAAACAGAAAGACAGAATTCAGTACAAGTAAAATCAAAGATTCTGTCCAAAAAAATCAGCAAATTGCACAAGCATCAGATTGCGCTATCTGTAAAGCATCAGATTGCGCAACAACAGCTTCTATGCACAAACTGTCCAGTTGCGCCAACTCATCCACTTGCGCAAGCCATCAGATTGCGCTGAATAACTTGTGCAAAGCATCAGTTTGCGCTGGACAACCTTGCACAAATCAGCAGATTGCTCTGACTTTTGCCAGCGCTTTCCAATCGATTGCGCAAGAAAATAGTCTTCATAAAAATGAAAACTATTGAATTTGTGCAACTGAAACCCTAAACAGGGTGGCGCAGTATAACCAAATCTCTAAAAAGAGATAGGTTTGGGGATTCAATCATGTCGAAGAACCCTAAAAAGGGTTTTCGATCGAGTAACTACCTTGCAATGCTGGGTGACCAACTTCATGTCGTGAAATACACAGCGCTGCATGAGTCGAAGACTTGGCGGGGGCTTTGCCCTTGTCGACGGCGGAGCGCTTCGGAGCCATTTGAAGTCGACGGAGAAGAAGAAAGAAAGTCGGAGTAGGCTCGGGAATTTTTCTCTCTTAAGCAAAGTAAAAACAAGTAAAGAATAACAAGAAGAACAAAGAGAACGATTTATAGTTTTTCGAGAGCAACGGTCGCCTCATATTGCGCCGAAGAAATGGGAGCTGACTCCTCCAATTGCGCAGACAAGTCATTACTTGCGCAACTTGATTTTTTAAATCAAAATTCAAAGTAATTTGAAGCTTTGACTATCTTCAAACTTCGAAAACTTTGAAGGGGGTCTTGTAGGTCCTAAAAATCAAGTTACACCCATCAAAGAAGTCATGAAAATCAAATTTGGCATCCTTCAAGTAAACTGTACAGAAGACAGATTGTGCAACAACTCGATTGCGCAGGCTGAACTGCGCACTCATCTAAGTGCGCAAGCTGACGTGGCCTTGTCATCATTATCTGACAGAGAATCAGATCTTCTGACAACTGACAGCACGAAAAACGAGGAAACTGTTCGTTTATCGTGCAGTACAGCGCTCGAGGACAGCTGTACATACAGCGCAAGCGGCCAGACTCTCTGCAGCGCGGTCCATCCTAGCGCAATCTGATGCCAACGCAATTCAGGTGGCACACTTCATCAAGACAACTGACAAAGTACACGTGGCCTTCATGCCATCAATTACTCACCACGTGGTAATCGTCTGTACACGATCTTGTGCATTTCAATCAAATAATGCCATGTGTCCAATACAGTTGGCCCACGATCAAATAACTGCCAGCGCAGTCTGATGTCTGCACGGTCCAATGCATGCGCAATTTATCTTGCACAATCTAGAATAACTAAAAAGTAGTTATTTCTAGAACTCTATAAATAGAGTTTCAAGTCCTTCCTAAGGGGTAGGACATATACATCAGAAATCATCACCAGAGATCAGGAGTTCTTGCCAAAGTGCTGCTATAATCTTCAGAGGCTACCGTCTTCAATGTTCGCATCGTCCAAGGGATAAAGCGATCGTCATTCAGATCGGATTCCTATAGTTGTACTTTCCCAGAATTCTTGTAATCTTCTTACAAAGTTTGTTGAAATAAAGATCAACTTTTGTTTTTACAAGCAGTGGTGGGTCCGAACCAAGTCGTAGTAGCTACGAAAGCAGAATAGACCTGACCCGCCCTCCGTACCTGGGCCGACCCAGCTCCAGGATTCTCCATGCTGGCTAGCGTCAATAGTAATAAGACGAATCTCCTCGTCAAGCTGAGCAGTATATGGATATCCTTCTGGCCTCCAAACTCCATCTCTGATGATCCGACTGCATGTGAGCCCCCTGCCCGCTTCTCTGTCCAGCTGACCTCCCAATATCTCGAGCAAGGATCTGAAACCCAACCAAGGGTCTAGCCAGAGGTCGATAGTCGTCCCATCTTTCATGTTCCTGCAGATAGCGGTCTGAAGCACCGGTCGACACCTCAGAATGACCTTGAATGTGACCGAGAAATTATTGTCTATCCTGTAGGCCCAAAAGTTAGTACTTAAGTATCTGTTCGCCATCCATTCCGCCCAGAGCGACCCCCTTTGATGAATCTCCAGGCCATCTTCACACAAGCTGCCTTCCTGACCGCATGAAGAGGCCTCAACCCCACTCCTCATTCCTCCCGAGGCCGACATAGCTGGTCTCAGGAGATCGCATGCATCCCTCCCCTCCAGATGAAGTCAGCACAGATGGCCTCCACTTTTCGAATAGTAATCGTAGGAATCTGGATAGATTGGAGCCAGAACATCGTGATGCCCGCAATAACCGAACGCACCAACTCAATTCGTCCGCCAAATGATAGACCCGCAGCTTGTCAGCCTTCTACTCTCCTCTGAGCAAAATCCACCAAGCTGTCACAATCCTGCTCTCTGGCATAGTTGACCGTCAGCGGAACCCCCAGGTATTTCACTAGGAGCTCGCCTCTGTCCACTCCCAAGACGAAGGCTCTTTCCTCCTGCTGTGTACACCGGGAGCTGAAGTAGACTCTGTTTTTCTCCCTGTTTAACTGGAGCCCAGATAGCCGCCCGAACTCCTCCATAATGTCAGAGAGCGCTCTCATTCCCCGCATGGAAGGCTGGAGTAGCACCAATAAGTCGTCAGCATAGATCAAATGGGAGACAACCGGACTCACCAACCGGAAAAGGGGGACGATCCTCTTGCTATGCACCGCCGTATCCATCATGCATGTAAAGTACTCCATCACCAAGGTAAATAAATACGGGGAGAGGGGGTCACCCTGCCTCAACCCCCTGTTGCTCCTGAAGTAGCCATACGGCGTGTCCTGGATGAGGACTGAGAAAGTAGGAGAGCAAATACACTCCCTCACCCTCGCAACCCACCTCTCGTCGAACCCCATAACAAGCATCAAGTGACACAGGAAGTCCCAGTTGACCGTATCATAAGCTTTCCGGAGGTCAAGCTTCACACAAGCCTTCATCCCCCCAGGTTTGCTGAACTCCCTCACCATCTCATGAGCTAGCAGGCTGTGCGCCGCTATCGACCGACCCTTGATGAACGCTGCTTGATTCTGGGACACCAATCCCTGCATAATCCCCTCCATACGCCTGCACATAAGATGAGTGATAATCTTATAAAGAAAATTACAGCAGGCAATGGGCCAAAAATCTGCAAGTGAGGTCGCTCCCTCCTTCTTAGGAACCAACGTCAAGAAGGTGTGGTTCATCTCCTTCAGAAGCCTGCCCTCCGCAAAGAACTCATGTACCGCTGCCAGAACAGGGGCCTTAAGCATACCCCAGTGTCGCTTAAAGAACCCTGAAGAGAATCCATCAGGCCCGGGAGCTTTGTTGGGATTAGCCTTCATCACAATGTCTTCCACCTCCTCCATCCTCATAGGTACCAAAAGTAGGCTGTTCCCATGGAGGGACACCAGTCTCTTCGTGACAAGGGCTGGGAACGTGCTAGTGTAATCCGTCTGCTGATATAAGTCAGTGTAAAATCTGACGGCCTCCTCCTGAATCTCTACTGGGTCCCCTATAAGACGTCCCTCGGCATTCAGAAGTCTGGAGATGCTGTTCCGGTGCTGACGGGTGCGGATCACATCGTAGAAGAATTTGGTGCAGCGGTCTCCATCTTTGAGCCAGGTACATTTAGCCCTCTGTGCCGTACTAATCTCCTCCTGTAGTCTCATGATGCTGACCTCCTCAATCAGGATCTTCTCCTTAGCCGCCAGCTCCCCGTTCAGGATGTCAGCTTGAAGAGCCACCTGAATATTCCGAAGCTCGGCTTCCTTATCCGCCAGAGAAGTCCGCAGTCTCGTCTTCACCCAACCCCTGAGAGCACGCTTGAGCTGCTTGAGTTTATGAACCATGCGGAACTGAGCCGTGCCATCCCGAAAGTGCTGTATCTCTCCCGTAACCACCTCCTCATATCCAGCCGACAGATACCAGCTATTGTTATACCGAAACGGCCTCACCCTCAAAGTGGGACTCTCACAGAGGCCAACCCGGATAGGAGAATGGTCGCTAGTACCCGCCACAAGACCTTCTGCCACCGAGTTCGAAAAGCATCTGAACCACTCACTATTGCCCAAGGCCTAATCCAACTGACAAACAATCCGATTATGTGTAACCTTGTTGTGTCAGGTCCAAATATGTCCAGTTCGCTCCAGCCCCCGCATCCCTGACATAAGCAGACACCTCTGGAAGTCATATAAGATCGAGTCCAGAATAGGACGACCTCCCACCTTCTCTTGACGAAGCAGCGTAGCATTGAAGTCCCCAATGATGAGCAGAGGGAGATGCATGCTGTCCGCCATAAGACCCAGATGCACAATGTCCTCCCACAAAGCCTCCCGGAGTCTCCGGTCTATGCCCATATATCTACATCACCCAGGATGAATCAGAACCCACCTTTGTTCTCGAAAGTAATACCGATGAGTTGTTCTGATTTATGGATCTACACCCCCTCCCAGCTACCTTGGTTCCACCTAACCCAGATCCTTGCCATACCGCAAAGATCTAAGTTGTGAATGTGATCCCAGTTTGTCGGAGTCCTACGCGAGAGCATAGCGGCCCCTCTAATCTTCGTCTCCAGCAGGATAGCAATGTCACACGACTCTCTCCTCAGAACCCCTCCAATCTTCCTCCATCGTTCTATGGAACACCCCCCTAATGTTCCATGCTAGGACCGACATCTGATTAATAGATGAGGGGTCCCCCTGGAACTCGTCTGGATCGACATTCGAGGGAAGTGTCTCATCCGCCTGATCAATGACTGCATCTACCATGGAGGAAGGAGCAAGATGGGCCTGAATCCTGCTAAGAGTAAGTGCCCAGTCAGGATTGTCTTCAGTCTGGTCATCCATATCCCTCGCTTGAGGGATATCCTCCCGTGTGGCCGGAGTGTATCTTTTTCTGCTGCTGTATACCATGATCGCCGGGGAGACCTCCATCACCATCTGACCACTATCAGTCGCGCTCATACCCCTGGTCACCATGGTCCTCTGTGGCCTGAACGGGACCAGTGCACCCTGTGTGCTCTTCTGTCTCTGCGGTGATCCTGACTCCATCCACCTATCGACCTCCATCACTGTGTCCTCCTCCATATATATGTCTGGCGCCGTCTCCCCAGGCAAGTGACTAGGGGCTGTCTCCTTCCCAGGTGCCTCCGTCTGAACCGCCTGTGGCCTGGCGGTCTCCTTCCCCTTGTATTTGCACGCACTGGTAGTGTGCCCAAAGCACTCGCAGTAAGAACACATAGGAGGGACCCAGTTGTACTCTACTGTCTGTGTCAGAACCTCCCCAGACGGTACCTGATACTCAAGCATACTCGGTAGCTCTGAGCCTGCCTTGATCTCCACGAAGACCCTGGCATACATTAGTCTGGTGCGAAAAGCAGTGGCCTCGTCTGCTTTGATCGGCTTTCCCACAAGGCTGGCAAGTCTCATGAGAAGCAGAATGCTCCAATACTATACTGGGAACTCTGGGAATCGGACCCAGATGGGAATAGCGTTCAGTACCTCCTTCTCACACCTCAGCTCCGGCGTCCACTCCTTCAATATAATGAGTCTTCCATCAAATGACCAAGGCCCTCCCTGCAGGATCCTGGACACATCCTCCGCTAGTCCAAATTTGACATAATAGAACCCGTTCTTCCGAGAGAAGAATTCCATGCTACCTTTGGGTCTCCAGACACCCTCCACATAACCCCGAATTTGGCCATAGAACGACTTGTTCCCTAACACATACATCACCAGAGTGTTCTTCCAGAATTCTGAAACCACCGTTATTTCTTCGGCGGGAAAATACGCCCGAAGCCCTCCTCCAACCGACATCGGTGAGACAAACTCCATCGACATCTGGCTTTTCGTAACCACTGGTGTGTAGACCTCCTTCCATGACCGAGGCCTCTTCTCCTCAGGGTGCGTCCTGGTCGGGGTGTTCGCAGGACCCGGGCATGTCCTGTCGGTATCAGTAGCAATACCCTTAGCCTTCTCTGCCGCCGTCGCCTTTGTTTTCCAACCCGAAACAGTGCGCATCGTACCTCCCCCATGACGACGGGGATCCACTGTGCCGATCGAAGATCGATTCCCATAATTTTCTGGCCCCGCCCGCCCCGATACATGGGTCTGGGCCCCTCGTCGTCCTCCAGCCCGTCGTCTCGTCACCGTCTGCCAACCTGCATCACCAGTATTGTCCCTCCAGACCGAACTCGAACACTGAAGCCGCTCCGCCAGAGGAGGGACCTCCCGTACCGCCCGACCCCCCCCCCCCCCCGCCAGGGGGCTCCTACTGCATCTTCCTGTCCCCCGACCCCTCCCCGCCTGGGGGGGTCCCGCCGCCGCCTCCGCCCGACCCCTCCCCACCTGGAGGGGTCCCGCCGCCGCCGCCCGACCCCTCCACCGATCGGAGGGGTCCCCCTGTTGCCGTCGCCGTCGCCCGACCCCCCCGATCGGAGGGGTCCCCCTGTGTCCGCCGCCGCCCGACCCCCCCCCTAACGGGAGGTCCCCCTGTTGATGCCGCCGCCCGACCCCCCCCCCCCGATCGGGGGGATCCCCTTGTTGCCGTCGCCGCCGCCCGAACCCCCCTCGCCTGGGGGGTCCCTTTATGACCGTCGCCCTTTCCTCCAACCTACCTGTCACTACCATATTTCTAGTATGAGGGTATTTTTGACATTTTTGGGATAATTTAAATTTATTAGAATTTATTTGAATTTATGGAAATTTTTAGGAATTATTTTAAAATTGTTTGGACTAGGTTGGCTTTGACTAGTTTTGACCCTTGTAGACCAACCTAGAAGCTAACCCTAGTTAGTATGGACTTGGTTAGATTATATGACTCTAGTCTAACCTAGCCTAATCCTTGGTTTGGTCATTAGACTCTAGTTAGCAATAGGAATTAGAAAGTCATAAGTCATGGCTTATGATTTAGAACCTTTAATAAATCATTTTAACTCATAGCCTTGTAGGTTGGCCCAAAGCCCAAGACAATTGCTAAACCCTAATCCCTAGACATTATTGGCCAGCCACCCCTATCCACATTGGGAACACCACCCTATAAATGCTCTCTTAATTTTAGGGTTGCCTCTTTTTAGGAAAGCTCAAGTTTAGGAAGAAGGTTTGTTTCCTATTTTATTTAACCCCTAGATTTCCATTCCATTTCCTTTTTTCATTCAAATCTCTTCCATTAGGTATTAATATACCTATTCTTGCTGTCATTGAAGTTCTATTTCAATTTGGTATTAATTTGTTGGATTGGGACATCAAGGAGAAGAGCTCTAGAAAGGGGGTTTTTCTTGAAGGTTCAACTATAGGTAACTTCTCCATTTCTCCATGAAATTTTGATTTCTTTACATATTTAGGAAGCCCTAGGAGTTCCCTAAGTGTCTGCATTGGTTTCGTGTCGGGTTTCATAAGTTTCGTGTCCGTTTGGACACGTATCAGGAACTGTCCTTAGGTGTTTGTCGAATTGCCTCAAAGGGCATTTCGATTTCTATTGTGCAATATTTTTGAATAGGAAAATTGTTTGTGATGTCGCTTCTGCATTTCTATTTATCTGGGGGCATCTCTGTGTCGTGTCGTGTCAGAATCGACACGTGCACACGCTGTTGACACGCGCGCGCACTGACAGGTTCGATCCCCTGGTACTCGGGGCTTGGTGTGCAGTGCACACTACAGTTCGATGCACGAATTTTGACACACATGTCGTACTCGTGACTGACACGAGGTTCCTGAATTGTCATGAGCTCTCGTGTCGTGTCGGACACGATTTTAAGCGTGCACAGGGTGTACACTGTGTGTGTCAGTGTGCAGTTTAGTTCTTGTTTTTATTTTCAGTTTAAAATAGTTTAATTCATGTTTTTATTGCTAATTAGATCCTATATATATATTGTATAACTATAGTAGATTAGAGTTTCATATTAGGATTGGTTTTATGGGAGTAACTGGATTCGAAATGGTTTTCTATATTTTTTTCCTGATACGCTTAGTGTATCATTTATGCACACTGTTCTTCATTGTTACATTCCTGTTAATTAGTGTTTTAAATTGACATTTAATCCTGAACATGTGTATCATTTCATGGTAGATTAGTCTTACAAGTTAGAATAGGTTTTATGTGCATCAAATGGATTTCGACACATGAGTTGGACTTCTGAATCCCTGTACACTCTGATAGCTGGTTTCCAGTTTAATTCCTAACCATTTTTCCCTGTTAAATTGATGACTCAATCCCTGTTAATCCCCCACATGTTTATAGTTCATGTTTCCTTCGTGTGTGTCGAATTTGGGATTTATTTGTTGTGTTTGGCTCATGAAAACTGGGTTTAAGCCTAGGCTATGAAAACTAGAAGTTTGTTTCAATTCTGAATTGTGTGATTGATTTCTTTCCTTTCCTATGCAGTTGGTATATGCACTGTCCTTTCCAAATGATAATGTCACGAGTACTTATTAATTTCTATGTTTAATTGATTCATTGTTTAGGATTAAAACAGGAAACTGAATTGCCATGAACTGTGTACATGAACACTGAGACTTTGGGTTCAGATTTTTCAGATTTAGTTATGATTGATAGTTGAAACCTGAGAAATTGTATAAGACTGAACTGAGATTGAAGTTTGGGTTTAAAACTGGAAAATGGGACTGACCCTTACTGTTTTTCCTATGCATAGTTCATTTCCCTTTTCAGTCCAGATTTGACACACTGTTTAGAGTTACACACACTCCACTGATTTCTGATTCCTGTTTCACACCACACACATTGTTTTGTGCACTCCCCATTCACTGTTTGCATGTCCCTATCACACTGTTTCAGGTTTCCAGTCTACACACCCTCATGTATGTCTCCCTCACCTAGACACATATCTCACATCACTCTCATGACACTATTACTCTCCATACACATAGTTATACACACACTCTTGTCTTCTCTATAAATCTATATGTACCCTATTTTCTATGTGATTAATTGCTAATAGGTAATATATATAGAGAGGTAATGTGTGTGTATATATATATATATATATATATATATATATATATATATATATATATATATATATATATATTTGGTAGTTGTGTAAATATTGGGTATCTAGTATTGATACCTACATAGGATGTATGGATTATACAAGTATATATATATATATATATATATATATATATATATATATATATATATATATATATATATATATATATATATATATATATATATATGCCACATATATATATACAACTTGTGTATTTACTATATATAGGTAATATATATACATGTGTTAAATAGGCCTAGGTAATGTGTGTATAGCTTGGTGAGCCTAGATTGGGCTTGTACAGCCTTATTAGACCTAGAATAGCCTTGTTAGACTAGTATAGACTAGTTTGACCTATTTTAGACTTGGTTGACCTAGTTTGACTTCTAGGGTTGACCAGAGTTGACCAAGAGTTGACTTTGGCCTAGATTGACCTAGAATCATGTAGAATGCATAGTAGGACTTCATTATACCATTTTGGACTTGTTGTGACTTGTGCTGTTTTGATTAGGAGCCAGACACCACTCCTCGGACAGTACTTTCATATTGGACACTCAAATACCAGGCGAGTACATTCTCTGATCATTTCATATCCTGCTTAGAATTATTTCCTGCATTAAATTACTTTACTTGTACTGTCACGTTGGTCACACGGATTGGTACTATATGGATCCTTTTTTGAGATGTTATCCTTAGGGAGCATCGGGTACTACATGTTCTGTGCGTTTTACTTACATGGCGTATCACTATGCTTCACTGGTTCTTTGATCACTTGTGACATATACTCTTATGATCACAGAGTCTCCTAGAATCTCTTATCCCATTTACTGGGTATTCTAGAATCTCCTAGAATCTCCATTTATGGGACATCCATGTTTCACCCTTCGGGAGCCTTTGCATGGAATCATAACATAACCTGGTTGGATCCTTGTGTATTGATTGGGGGTACGGGGGAGTAGAAGTAGACATGTGAATAATACCCAAGTAGTATCTTATCAGAATCTCTTCCATAGTGTCTTATCAGAATCTCCTATGCCATTTACATGTCTATATTGTACTCTGACTCACTATCCACTGTTAGTCTCTATTTATAGTAGATATTTCTATTACAGCTCTCTCTCTGTTTACATACAGCATTTCTTTCAGTACTTGTATCTTACTTTACTGCATGATTATATTTTCTAACCTGCTATGAACTGTTGAGATGTACTGTACTCGCTCCTGTCCCGACTGGACCTGTTAAAAATATTACAGAGGACGAGGAGGAGGCCTATCTGGATACTTACTATGGAGCAGCCTTAGATGACACTTGCGAGCTGGACCCTCAGGAGGACCCAGCTCTAGCTGAGGACATCACCCCCATTGCCTAGACTAGTTTAGTTAGACTTATCTTATTTTATGTAGTCTTGAGACATGTTTAGCTAGACTTTATTCTGTTCTGAGTTGTATATATTCTTTCATTCAGTATCTGAGACCATGTACCTCTGGATATTGCTGGGATTATCTTAGACTACTTCATCATCTATTTTCCTTGAGTTCTATTTCATATCGTGCTATCTCTTCCTTAGTTGTGATTGAGTTTATTTACTGTTATGTCACCCCCATTCGGGGAGTATAAACTTTTTAGAGACATATTGCGAAATGTATGTTGACCTAGGACAACGTTCTACCGCCGACACTGCGGCGTAGCCTGGACGTACCCACGTCTCGTGCCCTTACTCTAGGGTGCGGGTCGTGACACCACCGAACCCCCCTCTTCCTTAGTTGTGTGTGTGTATTATATATATCTGTGTGTGTGTGTATTTTATATATATATATATATATATATATATATATATATATATATATATATATATATATAATACACACACACAGATATAAAATATATATATATATATATATATATATATATATATAATACACAAAATATATATATATATATATATATATATATATATATATATATATATATATATATATATATATATATATATATATATAATACACACACACACACACAGATATATATATTATATATATATAATATATATATATATAAAAAAAAATATATATATATATAATACACACACACACACACACACACACAGATATATATATATTATATATATATATATATATATATATATATATATATATATATATATATATATATATATATATATATATATATATATATATATATATATGCGTGTGTGTGTGTGTGTGAAAAAAAAAAATTATATATATATATATATATATATATATATATATATATATATATATATATATATATTTATATATATATATATATATATATATATGTGTGTGTGTGTGTGTGTGTGTGTGTGTGTGTGTGTGTGTATATATATATATATATATATTTTATATATATATATATATATATATATATATATATATATATATATATATATATATATATATATATATATATATATATATATATATATATATATATATATATTTATATTTATATATAAAATAAAAAAATAAAAAAAAATATAGAACCTGCTTGTGTGCAGGAACCTGCTTTATAAATTGTGAAGTTTAGAATTTGTTTGTTAGTTTTCCTATGTATATATGTTAATTTTCTTAATTATATCTTTTGGAAGTTTTGTGAATGTTGTAGAACTAAAGACCACTAAAAGATTGTTAGAAATGCATAAGCTTTGGTTAGCAAGCTTCTGATGCATACCAATTCTGTCATTGACATTTTCTTCCTCCTAATATTGGGATAAATTGTTGTTGAAATGCAGAAGCTTTGGTTAGTCTATGACATATGGTATTATGTTGTTGAAAATCTCGTGCCATATGTGTTAAACATCTTGAGAGCTCTCGTTACTTTGCAGTATCTATATTGGTATCAGAATATCACATATCAATGTTTTTGTTTAGAAATGTGTTAAACATCTTGAGAGCTCCCGTGCCATATGTGTTAAACATCTTGAGAGCTCTCATGGCGACCGTCTTCTTCCTTCCCAGGATATTCTGCTATTTTTCTTATATACTTCCCTAAACTACTTCCTTTCATCCTCTCCTTCCCACCAAACCCAACTCCGCCACCATTATTCATCCATATTCTTCTCCATCCTGTCTTTCTCTTCACTATTCTATTATCTAATCATCAATATCTTCACTATTCTTATTTTGTGTTTTGTTCCACACATATTACTTACACCCCATAATGGAATCTCCAACATTTTCTGATATAATTGAAAATTTTGGCGCCCTGCTCTCATCGACTACATCCAACTATCAGGATACTGCCTCTTCTTCTTTCTCCAATCCTCAAGCAGAATGGCAAAAATATATCTTCTTCAAAATCCTATCCAAGAAGCAATACCCACCTCATATTATCATTGCCACTGTGTCAAAAATGTAGAAGCGTGAAGGCAATGTTAAGGTATCTGAATACTTCAATGGTCCATTCTCTGCTAAATTTTACTGTGTAGATGATCTTGATTACATTATGGACAATGGTCCTTGGAAGTTCAGCAATCATCTAATTATTCTTGAAAGGTGCTTACCCAATAAACTATCACATAAGTATTTATTTGATAAAGCAGAGTTCTGGGTTCAATTCCATGGTCTCCCAGTCAATCTCCTCACCATCGACTTTATCTCAACCATGGCGGCCAAAATTGGTTCGGTTAAGCCTATTGTTATTGCTGATGCTGCCAACTGGTGTTTATTTGCAAGGGCAAAGATCAAAATCAATATCTTCAAACCTCTGTTCAGAAGTCTTCGAATTCCTATTGGTAATAATTCATTCTGCAATATGGATCTCAGGTATGAGAGGCTTACTAAATTTTGCCTATTTTGTGGTAAACTGGGTCATGGTGTCAAGAATTGCCAAACTCATAAGGAATTCACATCTATGCAATATGAGAATTGGAGTGATGATTAGAAAAAATAGTTTTCTTAACTTTTGGATAGAAGGTTTGATCAATCTATTCGGGTTACCCATGCTTTGAGATTCACTAAACATACTAATTCTAAACCACCATCTCATCCATCGCCGGAATCCCCAACTCCGGTGACAGTTACCACCACTGTCTCATCCCCACATCATTCACCTACAGAAACTGTTCCCTTGCATCACTTGGAACCGTCACCCCCTAATCCGCATACAAATCCTCATGTCCTAACTACCCCCCCACCTCATCCTGAGTTAGTTTCTGATGCCATTACTTTATCTGTGACTCTTAATACAGATAAGCCAAACAATCTCCCTTCTACCACAGAACATTCAGTACATGTGTCTAATACTCCTACTACGTGTTCAAATATTATTCATGATGTATCCATCCCAATGAACCATGTTACTACAACCTCTAATCCCTCCATCCTTCATCATGTTATTTCTTCCACTCATAACACACATATAACTTCGCCATTTAGTAGTGTATCACCACATATCACTAAACCTGCCACTTGTATATCTCTCCTACCTAGCACAAAATCTGAACATTATACAACTTCCATTCAAAATTCCCCTGTTCAGAAGCTGCCATATAATCCTATCCAATCTGACCTGAATCAGTCATATTTAAAGGAAAAAACATTGATTCCATCCCCTAGCATGATTCATACATTATCCTCCCTTTTATCAGCATTGTCTAACCATAAACCATCACCTTCATCTTCTACCTATTCCACAACAAACTATATGCAGACCTCTATATGTATCTCAAAAAGAGCCCGATCAGTTGAGGCAGAGGATGAATCTGAACATGAGCTTCTTCAACCCAGTAAAAGAATACTTTCCAATGAGTGTGATGATATAGGCGCGGCTGGCCTTGAACAGCCTCATGATCAATGATTCTATCTTGGAATTGTCGGGGATTGAGGAATGATCCGACAATTTATACCATTAAATCATTCCTTCGTGCATCTAAACCTAGTATCATGTTCTTATCTGAAACTAGATGTTCGTCAAATTCTGCTAATTCAAAAGCTGCTGAACTTGGGTTTGATCAATATTGGTCAATCTCTTCTAAAGGAATGTCGGGTGGATTACTGCTTTGTTGGAGATCGGGGATAACATTGAGAATCATTTCTGATTCTGACAACTATATTCATTGTTCATATCATGATCCTAAATCCCATTCTATTTGGAATATATTCTTCCTATATGGTCCTCATGTTGTCACTGATCGAAGGAATTATTGGATGCATCTGGAATCTATTATTACATCACTATCAGATCCTTGGATTTGTATCGGTGATTGTAATTCCATACTTAGTGCTGAAGAAAAATGTGGTGGAAATAGCTTCAATTATCATCATCATAAATATTTCATCAATTGGTTCAGAAATGTTGCAGCTATGGACATTGGATATTCGGGACCAACATTTACTTGGAACAATCGTAGAGAACCCAGGAATAATGTTGCTGAAAGACTTGATAGAGCTATGGTTGATACCAACTGGAGATCCCTTCATCCCAAAGCAACTATTCTTCACTTGCCTTGTATTAACAGTGATCACAATCCTATTTTGCTACTGCTGGAAAACTCTTCAATCAGACGGCGTCGTCCTCCTTGTTTTGAAGCTGCATGGATCCAGGAAGTTGATTTTAAACAAGTTCTCACTGATCTTTGGGGGAAAGATAAAATGAGAAATATCATCCCAAAATTAAATGGTCTCCTTCCGAAGCTTCATCTTTGGGGTAAGGCTCGCATTGGAAATTTTGAGAAGAATATCAAAGATTATGAAGATAAACTGTTGTTCCTCCAAGGACAATAGTTAACTGATGCTTCCTATGAAGAAGAGCGTAAAATTCAATTATTGCTTAACAAATTGCATATGCAGAGGGATTTATATTGGAAGCAGAGATCAAACATAGCTTGGCTTCGTGAAGGAGATAAAAACACACGTTTTTTCCATCTATCTGCTACTGTTAGGCATCATATGAATATGATTCATACAATCAAAAAAGAAAATGGTGATACTGTTATTACTCAGAATGAGATTGCTTATGAATTTGTTTTCCATTTCAAAGATCGATTCAAGAAATCTGATACTGTCCCGGTACCAGATCATATTATACATGAACTCAATATGATTTCTACTTTCAATAATGAAAGCATATGTGCTATTCCTGATGCAGAGGAAATCAAATCAACTATTATGTGTATGGGTCCCTATAAATCACCAGGCCCTGATGGATATCCTGCGATTTTCTTCCAGAAAAATTGGGATTTGGTAAGTGATGAGGTAATCCAACTTTTTCAAACATTTTTTCCTCTAGTTCCATGCCTAATATGTTGAACCACACCTATATCACACTTATCCCCAAGGTTGCCAATCCTGTTTCTCCATCTGAATTCAGACCTATTTCTCTTTGTAATGTTCTTTACAAAATTATATCTAAAATCATTACAAATAGAATTCGTCCATTTCTTCAAAAGCTCATTAACCCTCTTCAAAACGCATTTGTTCCTGGTAGACATATTAGTGATAATATTATCATTGCTCATGAGTTATTTCATTCTATATCTAAATTCAATCCATCCAATAGTGCATTTGCTCTCAAACTTGATTTATCTAAAGCCTATGATAGGCTGGACTGGAGAATTATTAGTCAAGCTCTTCATGGATTTGGTATTAATGGCAGATCACATGACCTTATTATGAACTGTATTACAACTACTACATTTGTTGTTCTTGTGAATGGTATTCCTTCTCAGAATTTTAAACCAAGTTGTGGGATTCGTCAAGGGTGTCCTCTTTCCCCATACTTATTTATAATGAGTATGGAAATTTTGTCCACATTTATCAGTATTATGGAAAGGAATTCACTCTATGACTGTATTAGAATTAATCGTTCATCCATGTCATTTTCTCATTTAGCTTTTGCGGATGATATCCTCCTATTTGGTACTTGTTCCCTCCACAATATTCTCCAAATCAAAATCATTATTCATTTCTTTGAACAATGGTCTGGTCAAAGAATAAACTTTGATAAATCATCAATTTATTTCTCAAGGAGATGTGATCCTTATATGTGTCAGCTTTATCGAAATCTCTTGGGAGTCAAACCTATGCTATCTTCTGAGAAATATTTGGGTCATAGAATTTTGCAATCCAAAAAACGTTTGAATACATATTCTGGTCTCCTTCAAACTAGTAGTTGTAAACTTACTGGATGGAAACGTAATTGTCTTTCTCATACTGCCCGCACCGTCCTAATCAAATCAACACTTTCCTCTCTTCCTGTTTTTTACCTATCATCCTACCTCA
Source organism: Iris pallida (assembly GCA_029216955.1). Classification (NCBI taxonomy): domain Eukaryota; kingdom Viridiplantae; phylum Streptophyta; class Magnoliopsida; order Asparagales; family Iridaceae; genus Iris; species Iris pallida. The sequence goes on along the minus strand of JANAVB010042619.1, from coordinate 5,740,833 downwards.
TCCCGAAGAAAATCACAAATATTCTTTCAAAACATCAAAGGGACTTTTGGTGGGGGACAGACAACAACAAGAGGAAGATTCATTATACAACATGGGCTAATTTCACTAAACCGAAGTTTGAAGGGGGCCTGGGTATTCGTGATCCATATATTGTCAACATTTCTCTGCTGCTCAAATTATCATGGAGATTACTTCGAGATAAATCAGCACTTTGGTCCAAACTAATTATGAGTAAATATCTACATAACTCATCATTTTGGGTGGCTCAACCAAAATCATCTGATTCTTGTGTTTGGTCGAGCATCTTAAGTAGCAGAAAATATCTTCATGGCAATGTTATCTGGTCTATTGGAGATGGCTCACAAATAAATATTTGGACGGATCCTTGGGTTCCTAATTTACCTGAACATAAGGTCACAGGCTATCCGTTTGCAAGGAATTGGGTTACCCTTGTTAGTGATCTCATTAACAGTGCTAATTTCTGCTAGAAATTGAACTTAATCCTGTTGCTGTTTTCCCCACATGAAGCTGAAGCCATTATGAGAATTCCATTATCGAGCAACTACACCGCTGATCAAATATTCTGGAAGCATACTGCTGATGGTGTGCTCAACACTAAATCTGCATATCGTATCATCCATGAATCTATCAACAATGATCCTCAAATCTCCCCTGTTGTTTCATTCCCTGATTGGAAGAAGTTATGGTCGCAAACTAATATATGTCCAAGAGTGCTGATTTTCATTTGGAGAGCTCTCACAAATTCTCTACCCACCAAATCAAATCTTCATCGAAGGATCAATCAAATTGATGATCTTTGCCCCATTTGCAAGGTATGTGAAGAATCGACTGACCATATTTTTTTTTCCATTGTTCTATAACAGGTATTTCATGGCAAGGAAATCCTTCATTTATGCGGCATTTCAATCCTCGATGCTCTATTTCCTCTTTCATTTTGAGTGTACTTAAAGAGAGATATCGGGATCTCATGGCTTCCTGCTGCTACTTATTGTGGACTATTTGGAAAGCAAGAAACAAATTCATCTTTGAGAACCAGGCTATTAACACTGACCGGATTGTCAAAGAAGCTAAAGCCCAGAAGGAAAAATATGAATTCTTTAATATGAATCATGTTCAACCATCTTCATCGACAACCACGATTACGGCAAATGACTCTATGTGGCATCCTCCAAGTGATAACTATTTGAAGATCAATTTTGATGGTTCGTACATTGATGGGAAAATGTCAGCTGCAGCTATCTTAAGGGATGGAAGGGGACAATTCATTGGTGCAATTTATAAATCTCAAGAAGGAGGGTCACCAATTGAAGCAGAAGCTCTAGGAGTTCATCTTTCTTTGTTATTAGTTGAAAAGAAACAACTAAATCAGATCATTATTGAAGGTGACTGCAAACCTCTCATAGATGCCATTTCTTCCTGTGTGACTCCGTCTATATGGATGGTTCGTCATACTATTTACAATGCCAAGAAATTCCTAGAAACAAATGAGGAAAGCTCGATCTCTTTTGTTCCAAGACTTGCCAATCAATGTGCTCACCAGCTTGCTTCTCATGTTTTATTTCAAAATCCCGCTAATTCTCTTCTAGTTTATGATACGATCCCTCAATGTATTTCTAACTATATATTGTTGGATGTGTGTTTGTAATGTTGTGAACAATTGAATGAAATGGTTGTTATTTGTAAAAAAAAAAATGTTTTTGTTTAGAAATCAAACTGCGAATGGATTATATAGTTTTGCAGAAGCATTATTTGACTTCATGTGTGATGTGGTTTACTCTTCAATGATATCACGTAGGTTTGATGTGGAATTTCTAAGTTGTATTATTTCAAAGTCTTACGAAGGATTATTTACATCAAATTGTAATCAACTTTTACATTTCTTTTTCTTGTTTGTTTGGCAACCATAAATATTTTTATAATATTATATTTTGATATAATTTTTATATAGTTGTATTCTGCTATATTTTTTAACTAATTTATCTGATTTTTTAATAATCAGACTTTGACAATTTTGCTTGCAATATTTTTATTTTTTATTTGGTAGATACGAAAAGGATTGTCACTGCTATAACATTTTTTTATTCAAACATCTCTCCATGTGAGTTTGAGGAATAATATATTCCTAGGAATTTATTTATGGTACAAAACATATGTATTATATATACCCAGAAATAAATTATATATATCCGGAAATATTATATTATGTGCCAAACATGGTAATAAAGAATATTCGGTAATATGATGCCTTGGAATAAAATTCTTTGGAATATAGAATTTCTGACTATTTAGTATTCCGCGTACCAAACAGCTATATTTCTACTCTATAATATTGCATCAAGAGTCTTGACTATGCATTGGTTAGAAAACATTGAATGAGCTGCTTAAGAAAACAAGAACCACGCGATCCTCTAATGAGCTTTTCACAATCCACTAACTCCCATTGTTAGTAATACATAAAAAAATTTGTATATATATGCACCAATTTGTACGCTTGTTTCCAATTGATTTAAAAAAAAAATATAAAACTAAAAAGAGAAAATTTGAGTCGCACCATACTTTATTGGTCATATTTCAAGGTGCACTCCAGTACTGTATAATGTAAGTTATCCCTCACATCTCACGAATTCCGTCCAGCATGGATGGTCAACTGGGTTGACCCAATTTTTTTTTGACCAAATTATCCTTATCTTCTTCCTAGCAGCCCATGCCTACCCCGCCTTGCTCTGCCCCTCCTCCTCCGCCTCGCTCAGTCCTCTGCCACCACCACCTTCACCATCACCACCACCTTCACCATCACCATCACCACCGCTCCCCCACGGCGCCGCTCCAGCTCCCCCTACGGTGCTCCTCCGCCTCCCCACGCCGGCTGCTACTACAAACACAAAAATGGAGATAATTTTGTCCAAAAAATTGGGTCAACCTAGTTGACCATCAATTTTGGACGAAATCCGTGAAATATGAGAGTTGACTTATATTATGGTAAAATACTGGAGTGGACCTTGAAATATGATCAACAAAGTAGAGTACGACTCAAATTTTCTCAACTAAAAATCTTAATTTAAAAAAAAATTAAAACAAAATTTACCATATCCTTCAAGAGGAAGAGGCGGCGTGCGGGGCTGACGCCTGAGTCGCATGAAGGACGAGATGGCGTCGACTGGCGATCGTCGTGGGCGTCTTTGGGTGTTGGAAGCATCAGGATGAGGACGAGGAGAGGAGGAGACTACGTGCATAGCTAGCTCCGGAGGGGATCCAGAGGAGGGATGATCAGGACGGAGGTTTTGGGCGGTGGGGGACCAAAAATAATTTAGATCGGATGATCGAATGGGAAAGAAAAAAAAAAAAGGAGTTGGCTTCGCTAAATTTACTTTTTTCTAGCAACGAAATTTTTTAACCAGTCACTATTTAAAATTTCAAAAAGTCGATTAGTTACAGATGAAAATTTTCTTGGCAAGGAAAAAATTTAAAGCAACTTTGTATTTTAAAAAAAAGTAGTTTTTCGCACTAGAGAAATACTAAAGATTCTTTAATGATATTTGACTTAAAAAAAAAATACTAAAGATATGAAGCAACTTTGTATGACTTCCCTCTAAAATCCATGATTTGCATTTTGAGCAAAACAACATACAACCTACCAAAAGAAACTGACAGGATACAAGCGTTTAGACGCAAAACAACCCTCTTTTGTCTTGTCATCAATGATAAAAACAACACATATCATGCGATAGTGGATGTTCTGTAACAGTGGTGGACAATACTTTTGTAACACTACCAAAATAAGCTAAATTAGCGACGACATTAGCGACGAAAGCAAGAAACGTCGTCAATATTTTGCATATTAGCGACGTTACAGAAAAACGTCGCAAGACGTCACTGTTTGCGACGTCCAGCGACATTTTGCGACTACCTTAATTTTATGAAAACAAGAAGTCGCGGAGTAGTCGGTAAACGTCGGTAAAATATTAAAAATAACGACGTTTAGCGACTCATGTCTCATAATATGTCGCAATATATTATGCAATAGCGACATTTAGCGACGTCCTCCTTCTTCGTCGCTAAATTATTTGATAATAGGGTTCTGGGCGCTGGTTCGAGTTTTTATTTTTTTCAAAAAAAATTTCTTTGCCGCCCCTTCCTCTCCCCCGACCATTTCGCCTGCGAGCACCCTGAACGCGCGTCCCCCGACCACCCCCCCCCCCCCCCCCCCCCCCGCGGCCCCCCCCCCTCCCCGTCGAATTCTGACGAGCCTCGACGAGCCCCGACGACCCTGCGACGAGCCCTCTGACCCTGCGACCACGCGACCCCGGCGAGCCCTCCTCCTCCGACGTGCTCCGTCGTCGACCCCTCCCTCAAGTCGTCCTCCTCCTCCTCCTTTCCACCCCGACTAGGTAAACCCTAACCCTCTTTCGGACACGATACTTTGACATAGGACACAACACTTTGACACACACGTGGACACTTTGACACACACTTTGACAACATATGGACACTTTGACACACACGTGGATCCGGATCTGACACACACAGGACACAACACTTTGACACTTTGATTCTTCCGGACACATGGACACACACACTATGACACAAAAATATCCTTTATTTGATAGTTAATATGTTTATGATTTTTTTGTGTACTACTATGTGATTTATACAATTATCTATATGTAATGCCTAAAAAAAGAATTGTAATACCTTATATTCATATATGAAATGCACATTCATATTTGTGTGCTACTAATGGATTTATACACATTCATAATAAGGTTTAAAACATACAAATTAGCAAGGCTTTAAAACATAATAAGCTTATTAAAGCATGTAAAAGAAGAAAATCAATCTATTGTCTAGAGTATCCTAGTACCCAGAGTGCATAAAGTATCCTAAGAAGTGTATAGAGTATCCTAGTACCTAGAGTGTATAGAGTATCCTAGTACCTATAAAGTATCCTCTAGAATGTATAGAGTATCCTAGTATCTAGAGTGTATAGAGTATCCTAAGATATTAGGGAATTATTGTCTAGAGTGTATAGTGTACTCGAATAATGTATCCTCTAGAGAAAATGGATATAAATTATTGACGAGTATCCTAGTATCTATAAAGTATCATCTAGAGTGTACAGTGTACTCGAATAATGTGTATCTATCTTTGCAGAATTATTGTCAAATGGATATGAATTACTATCTGCGGCATCGTTCGTGGATGTATAATCGTCATCCTGATGACATGTGCGGTTTATGGGATGAATTTATACATGGGGTAGAGCAATTCCTGCAGTTCGCCAAGGCGTTCCCTCAGTACATGGACCGTACCAAAATTAAGTGTCCATGTGTGAGATATCGCAACATGAAATATCATCTAGAAGTGGATATGACATATCATTTGTACTCGAGAGGTTTTATGCCAAATTACTATCAGTAGACGTCACACGGAGAACTTGCGCCCATAGCATCGGAGCTGGAGCCTAATTGTCACGACCCGTACCGAATATTTGGACATGAACCGTGTACACGCCCAACCTACGTCGCAGTGTCGACGGAAGAACGCTGTAACAATATGATGAACAACCACGCAATAAAAATATATCACAAGGGAAATATAGCAACTCTATATCTCAACTCAGCATCAAATAGATAAAAATAGAATCGTCTCACAATGTATGAAATCTAGCATCAAAGTAATCTCCACTACATATCTCAAATCAACTCAAATATCCAGTACAAAGTCTCAGTACTAACTAAAATATCTAAGATAGTGCAGTAGGATCAGATGCTGCATACTTCTCCTGGTAAGCAAAATCCGTCTCTAACACATCTCCCAAGTACGGGCCATACTGGTCAGGACACACGATCTCATCGCCATTACCTAAAATTTGTTTAGTTACCCAGTCAGGATGGAACGAGTACAATTCACTGAATGCAGTTCCAATATATGAAAATGACTATATAACAGAGGTTAGCCTTTAGATATATGATTCATAAAATAAATAAAGAAGGACAGAATAAAACTGAATACCAAGAACAGAAAATGAAATACAATAAAATACCTACCGACTGACCAACTGAAGTACCTTTGATATGTGACCGATCTTGGGACAATTATGCAACACGGTCTACACTATCTATACGGTATAAATTTACACGGCTACACGAAATACTGTAATAAATGAAACACGGTCTATACGGTATAAATGCAATAATAATCACGGTCTACACGGTATACACGGTCTAAAGTCAGATTACACATCGTTGGTACTTCACCCTCTCGACACAACAAGGAACAAAATCAACATAAAACTGAAATCACATATCTATCGACTAAACACTGATGTATAGTAAAGATCGATACTGAAAACAAACAATAAACTGTACTCGTCTGGCATCCCGGGCTGCTGGCACTGGTCAGAGTCCAAATCGAGATCCAAAGAACCTATTTAAATGAAATTACAGTGTTAAGGAGAAATTCATAAATCCAGTACAAAGTATCTACCTTCTTTCTTTTAAGTCTTTAATTCAACTTGCCTAATTGGGTGCACTAGATGGTGGTATTTAAACTTAGTATAATCCCTAGGATTATCTATCACTGCTGGAAGTTAATCAAGGATCTTAACTCTTCCTTTGGGTTGTGATTTATACTAATCTCTAATTATCCATAGATTGTCTATGTTGGTATAGGTAGTCACCACCCTCTGTATTCAGTTATTTCCCTAGGTTCCCTTACCTGCCCTCTTGATTGCCCCTTGCGTGTACTGTTGACTTAACCCCCAACTGATTTATTATTTCTCTAACTTCCTATATGATCCTTGACCTAACTGTTACTGCCCTGTGAACTCAACAGGTTGCTATTTTCTAACTGATATTCTAAGGCTACAGGTCACCCCCCTGAATCTGCCCACATGCCCAAGAGCCGGGGTCTTAACCTGACCGAAATCAGCCATTATCTAATATCCTGAGGACAACTACTAATGCCCTGTGGTACGCATGACAAGTATAGGGCTGAACCTTGCTAAACTCACTTGATTAACAACCTATTAGCCTACTTAAGTCCGGATACACAGGTCTCTGCCTCTTGATCTGATACCCTAGTCCAATTCAGATATCTGGCATTACATATGTAGGAGAGTGGTGCTATTGTGGACTCAGGTTTCCAGTGCTTGGACCTGCTGTCATTGCCTAAGTTGTTACTTCAGTGGTTAGGTAGATACTAGGGTGCCTTGGGTGTACTGATACCAGGTCAACCTTAAGTCCAGTGCCAATTGTACAATTTCCTGGAAAAAGTCCTTAATTTCATGATCCCCTGTGTATTGTGATAGGATACACAACTTCTTGAAAGTCTGGACACATGGCATGGGTCTTCCCTGTCAATTTGTTGGCTGGTAATCCTAGTTTAGGGTCTGTTAACACCATCTCTTGAGTGATATCCTAACTTAGGAAATTACCAGGTATCCCTCATATCCTGATACCAAACCTGGTTACTCAGTAACCCACATAACAACTGATACCCAGTATTATCCCAGAAATGGGGATATCCTGCATACTCTAGCCTACCTACCATGGTGTTAACAGCTTTACAAAGTGTTAACTGACGCTTTTGGGTCAAGAAAAGTTCCCTTCAGGTACTACCTATCCATTAATTGGCAAGGTCCTGCTTCCTATGGGCACTAGGCTTGGACTGGTCTTGATATCCCCTGTTCCAGTATGGTCATAGGACATTAGTGCAGGTATTCCCCCTGCCCAGGCTACTCTAGTTTAATTGGAGTACACCTATAACCTAATGGATGTGTCATTAACACCCCTTTCCTATGGCCCTACCCTTATTTCCTGTGTGGTGTCTTCAACTGTGCAGGGATGTACATGCCAAGTTTGGCTTATGAACTGGACATCAGGAAATTGTTAGTAGTATCCATCTGATACTCATGACATGACCAATTTGCTTCCCTGGTTTGCTTGATATTCGAGACATGACCCAGCTAATAGTGTACATCTATTGTTTAATGGAGAATTGATTAATGACATTAGGGATTCAGTCCTTGTCTGCGCCTATTGGTCTGACACATGGGTGGCTCTATTCCTAGGTTTCTAGGGGCATGTCTCTATACTCAATAGTGGCCAAATCGATTTGTAAACTCATACCATTACCTGGGTGTATGGGGAGTACCCACTGGTTTTTACTATACTGTGGTGGGGAACAAAACAGGTTATTGAGTTCCTGTCAATAGCCTAATGGCAACCATGCCTGATATGATATTTACGTGAAATCTCAGGTTCTCAGTGATGGTCTCTGACATTTAGTTTCAGCCTATTCTCTTCCTAGTCTCAACTGAGTAACCCCTGTACCACTGTCAGGTGCTAGCTACACCTACAAAGTCACCCAAGAACCCATGACCCGATACTCTCATCCTCTGTTCACACAAATCAACTCTATTTTACATACTAAGGTAATTGGTTATCCAGTCTTATTCCCTGTTCAATAGTCTGCTACTAAATAACAATATCGATTAAAGTCTCCTAGGCATTGTATCGAACACAGAGTATAATCAGATGTTCAAATGGTTGTTTGGGAATACCTGTTCTGCAGTTGTAAGGATGGGATGGTTCCACCAGCCTCCTTGTTGTATTTCTCCTTAGATGTGATCGAGAGGTTTGCTAGGGTTTGCAAGGGTTCCTATAATCGACAAGTCCATCTATATATAATGTCTAGGTTGGCCGGGTTTAGCAGATAGGAGGAAATCAGATTCAAACTCTGATTTGGAGTGATTCAATTCCTATGGAAATTTAAATTTGAGGGAGGGTATTATCTCCAGCGAGTTCAAATAGGCAGGGGTGGAAGAAGGATTGGTTCGAATTGAATTTTGAACTGAAGTTTAAATGTGATCTCTCACATATGCACTTAGGTCCTTAACCTTTTACATATTTCGAATCTCCTCATTCATTGTTAGTGTTCCATTAGAATAATTGCTAATTAGAATAATAATTAAAAGAAAAAGATTTTTATCATAGTGGAAATTGATTAAGGGGTTTACAACTCTACCCCCTTGAACTAATTTCGTCCTCGAAATTCAGTTGAAATGCAGTATGAAAACGTACCTCAGTCCTCAAAGAGGTATGGGTAACGCTCGCGCATCTCGTCTTCTCTCTCCCATGTGGACTCGTCCGGGGAGTGGTGTCTCCACGCGATGCGAACCAAGAGAATTACTTAATTCCTCAGCACCTTCTCTATGCGGTCCAGAATCTCCACGGGCTGCTCCTGATTACTGAGACTCGGTCCCACCTCGTTCTCTGAGTGGTCCAGCACATGGCTGGGGTCCGCCACATATCGTCGCAGCTGGGATACGTGGAACACATTGTGCACTCCTTCCAATGCAGGGCAAGGCTAATCGGTATGCTACTGCACTAATCTTCTCGAGAATACCGAACGGCCCAATGAAACGTGGGCTGAGTTTACCGCCTTTACCGAAACGGATAGTGTCACGTATCGAATTTTTTTTCAAAAACACCAAGTCGCCAACCTATAACGTACAATTTGTCACCACGAATCTATAATTAATACGTAATTTATACTAAGGGAATTCTATACCTCGAATTCCAACGGTCTACGGTGACTGTCGGCCCAGTGCTTTTGTCTGTCCTGAGCCACACGAAGCCGCTCTCTAATCATCTTGACTTTCTCTGCAGCATCTACTACCATCTATGGTCCCAACAGTGCACGCTCTCCCACATCGTCCCAAGACAGTGGGGTACGACATCTCCGACCATACAACGCTTCGAAAGGGGACATCTCGATACTAGCTTGGTAGTTGTTGTTATAGGAGAACTCCACGAGATGATGGTGGTCCTTCCATGAGCCGCCAAAGTCTAGCATGTACGTCCGTAGCATATCCTCGAGCGTCTGAATGGTCCGTTCTGACTGTCCATCCGTCTACGGGTGATAGGCGGTGCTGAACTTGAGCGATGTGCCCAAGCTGGCCTGTAGGCTCCTCCAAAAATGAGACGTGAACCTGCTGTCACAGTCCGACACGATACTCACTGGAACCCCGTGCAACCCGACTATCTGCTTCATATCAAGCTCCGCCAACTTCTCCGTAGATAACCCCACTTTAAATGGTATAAAGTGGGCCGATTTGGTCAACCTGTCAACGATGACCCAAATCGTATCCTTCCCGCCCGATGATCGTGGGAGGCCGGAAACAAAATCCATAGTAATGTGTTCCCACTTCCACTCGGGTATCGGTAGCGGCTGCAACAATCCTCCGGGTCTCTGCCTCGAGGCCTTGACATGCTGACATACGAGGCACCTAGAAATAAAGCGAGCCACTTCGCATTTTATGCCATACCACCACACTTGGTTCCTCAGATCCTTGTACATCTTATTGGCTCCCGGATGTAGAGAGTACTGGAAACGGTGTGCCTCCTGCATAACTTCTTCTCTAAGCTCTCCACGAGGTACCAAAGCCTCATCCCGTGCCTCAACGAACCATCCTCTGCAATAGTGAAATCATCAAGCAAGTCAGCTCGTGCTTGTGCTATGATGCTCTTCAGCTGCTCATCCTGGTGCTGTGCCTCCCGAATCCTGTCCATCAGTCCTGACTGAATCTGCATGCCCATCATCTGCATCTCGACCCCTGGAATGATGATCTCAATGCCTAAACTCTCCAAGTCTGCTAATAAGTGACGATCTCGAGTTAAGCACATTGCTACGGGATAGCTGCTCAAAGCATCCGTAACAATGTTGGCTTTTTCCGGATGATACTGCAGAGAAATATCATAATCACTCATCAGCTCAAGGCATCTGTGCTGCCTCATGTTCAACTCCTTCTGCGTGAAGACGTACTTCAAGCTTTTGTGGTCAGTGAAAATTTTCACTCGCTCTCCGTACAAATAATGTCTCCACAGCTTTAAGGTGAAGATCAGCTGCCAACTCTAGGTCATGAGTGGGATAGTTCTTCTCATGTGGCCTCAACTGTCGAGATGCATAGGCTATCACTCTCTTGTTCTGCTCTAGGACACAACCCAGTCCTTTGCCCGAGACATCACTATAAATGGTGAAACCTCTCGATCCTGAAGGCAAGGCTAAGATAGGGGCTATCGTCACTCTCTTCTTCAACTCATCGAACAAAGCCTGGCAGTCCCCTGTCCACACGAACTCTACATCCTTTCGAGTAAGCCTAGTGAGTGGCTCTGCAATCCGAGCGAAGTCCTGCACAAAATTTTGATAATACCCTGCTAATCCCAAGAAGCTTCGTATCTCTACCACCGTAGTCGGAGTAGTCCAAGCTTCTACAGCTGTAGCCTTCTTCGGATCGACGGATATACCGTCGCCAGTCACCACATGACCGAGAAACTCCACCTTGTCCAAGAAAAACTCACATTTCGAGAGTTTTCCATAGAGCTTCTCCTTCCTGAGGGTCTCTAGCACGATCCTCAGATGCTCCTCGTGCTCTTTTAGTGTTTTCGAATAAATGAGTATGTCATCGATAAACACCACTACGAACTTGTCAAGGTATGGATGGAATACCTTGTTCATCAAGTTCATGAAGATTGCCGGGGCGTTAGTCAACCCGAACGGCATCACCATGAACTCGTATTGCCTGTACTTGGTCCGAAAAGCAGTCTTTGGTATATCTTCTTTCTTCACCTTCAGCTGATGGTACCCCGACCTCAAATCTATCTTTGAGAATACCCGCGCGCCACTCAACTGATCGAAGAGATCATCTATCCTTGGCAGCGGATAGTTGTTCTTGATAGTGTGATTATTCAAGGTTCGTTAGTCGATGCACATCCATACTGTACCAACTTTCTTTGGCATAAAAAGGATTGGGGATCCCCATGGTGACGAACTCTCTCTGATGAACCCCTTCTCTAACAATTCATCGATCTTCTTCTTCAATTCTTCAGCCGCCTTGTTGTTGATCTGGTATACTGGTTGTGTCGTTGGTACTGCGTCGGGCACCAGATCAATGGCAAACTCGAGGTCTCTGTCTGGCGGCAATCCCGGCAAGTCCTCCGAAAAAATATCCATGAACTCCACGATAATGGGGTACAGTGCCTCTCCCTTCTGAATCATAGCTCCACAAAATCCTTCACTCTGCTGCTCTATCGCTCCTCTGGCAAACTCGAATGCAGACTCTCCGGGAGGACTAAATACGACACATCCTCGGTGGCAGTCTATACTGGCAAAATTCTTACTCAACCAATCCATACCGAGGACGATGTCAAAACTCGGTAGTGGCATTATGAGTAAGTTGGAGCGCAACTCCCTACCTCCCAAGGTGATGCGCCACCTCATGCAAATATCCTTGACTAGGATAACGCCTCCGCCTGTCATAATTTTACAACTACCACCCAAAGGTACAGATGCTATACTATGCTTGAATACAAAAGCTACAGAGATAAAACTATGGGATACACCGGAATCAAACAAAGCTATAGCGGAGAAAGAATCGAGAAGTATGGAACCTGCTATCACATCTGGTGTGGGTTCAGGCTCCTCGATAGCCATGGCTAAAGCTCGACCCTGCTGGGGTGCTCCTCTCTGCTGGTGCTAAGCAAACCGCTGCTGCTGAGTGGGTAGTGGTGGACTTCGCGACTGTATGGCGGCTGGTGGTCTAGCCGTTCCTCTCTGTACGAAAGCTGCCTCGCGTCCTGCTCGATCGGAAGCCAATGCGTACTCCTTCAGCTGATGTGAAGGTGACCCACAGTATACATACGATCCAAGTCTCGTCCTGTAATCGTCCCAAATGTGTCCGGTCTTCCAGTAAAATGTACAATACGGGGCCTGCTGGAATTGCCTCTATGGCTGCTGTATCTGAGCTTTGGCCGGACCTCGGTGCTGCTGATGTGCTGGGGCTCTACCTGTGGGCTGGAAGGGATGCTGGTGCTGGAAGGTCCTTGGCTGTAACTGAGGACGCTTCGCCTGTGTTGGTGGATGGTTGCCTTCGCCGAAAGTGTCTCGACTCCTCTTCGGCCTATAACTCAGTTCTTCTTCTACAGCTTGGACGACCTCTAAAATCTCCTCATAAGTAGTGGCTCGGCTGGTGGCGATAGCTAAACAAATCTCGTACGATAATCCCTTTCTGAATCTTCTGGCCTTGCTCTCTGGGGTGTTGACCAAACTCTTTGCGAAACGGCTAAGGCGAGAAAACTCTGCAGTGTACTTATCAACGGTGAGATTCCCCTGCTCCAAGTGCTCGAATTGGCTCACCAATGCCTCTTGCGCTACGTCGGGGAAGAATTTCTTCTTGAATAGCCGCTTGAATTCTTCCCAAGAAACGTCTGGAGCAGCAAATCGTGGCTCTCCCTGGTACCACGTCCGAGCGATGTCGAATAGTAGTCTGCTAGCTGATACCACCTTCAGATCTTCTGCGACGCGATCCATCTTCAGGTGCCGCTCTACGTTTTCCAACCACTCATCAGCGTAGATAATACCCTCGGTCCCATGGAACTCTCTGGGCCGGATGTCCATGAAGTTCTTGGACGTCCCAGGGCGCTGTTGGTGGGCCTCCCTTTGCTGAAGGGCCTCTCGCAAGGTATCGCGAAAGATGTTGGCCTGCTGTTGAAAAATACCGAGGAGGGTAATATTGTCCAGTGCCGGTGGCAGAGGTAGAGCAGGTGTCGGATACATCGCTGGTGCTGGGTGCATGGCAGGTGCTACATACATGTAGGGTGCCTGCTGCATCATCGGAGCTGGATACATGGCTGGTGCTGAATGCAACGTAGGGGGTGGATAGACTGTTGGTGTCGAGTGCATGGCAGGTAGAACAGGTGCTGGAGAAGGGATGGGTGCTGGCACCAGAGTCTGCGGGGGAAACTGCGGTGGCGGTGGAATGTCATTCCTGTAAAATCTCGAGTACTGTAGCTGGCCCGGATTGTCCTGGTAAGTAAGCTGGCCTTCCTGCGTCGGTGGGGTCCCGTAGGTAAAAAATCCGCCAACTGTCGGTTGAGTGTTCAGTGCAGCGTTGTTCCTGTCATGCGAGTCCATTGGCTGAAAACAAAGAAAATCATTAGACGATAGAAAGATTCAAACATGATGCATAAAGATACTTGAAATCGAATATAGAAGTCAATGATGCAATTTTCAACTCACGGAGATAGTCCTTAGGTCCCTATTCCTAGTCCTAGTCACAGGTCCGCAGTAGTACGACTAACCTAAGTACTACCACGGTTTCGTTGTCCTTGCAAAACGTCGACCTGCATGGGCCACCATAAAAATGTGTCACGACCCGTATCCAATATTTGGGCATGAATCGTGTACACGCCCAGCCTACGTCGCAGTGTCGACGGTAGAACGCTGTAACAATATGATGAACAACCACGCAATAAAAATATATCACAAGAGAAATATAGCAACTCCATATCTCAACTCAGCATCAAATAGATAAAAATAGAATCGTCTCACAATGTATGAATTCTAGCATCAAAGTAATCTCTACTACATGTCTCAAATCAACTCAAATATCCAGTACAAAGTCTCAGCACTAACTAAAATATCTAGGATAGCGCAGCAGGATCAGATGCTGCATACTCCTCCTGGCAAGCAAAATTCGTCTCTAACACATCTCCCAAGTACGGGCCATACTGGTCAGGACACACGATCTCATCGACATCACCTAAAATTTGTTTAGTTACCCAGTCGGGATGGAATGAGTACAATTTACTGAATGCAGTTCTAATATATGAAAATGATTATATAACAGAGGTTAGCCTTTAGACATATGATTCATAAAATAAATAAAGAAGGACAGAATAAAATTGAATACCAAGAACAGAAAATAAAATATAATAAAATACTTACCGACTGACCAACTGAAGTACCTTTGATATGTGACCGGTCTCGGAACAATTATGCGACACGATCTACACTATCTACACGGTATAAAGTTACACGGTCTACACGAAATACTACAATAAATGAAACATGGTCTATATGGTATAAATGTAATAATAATTATGATCTACACGGTCTACACGGTATACACGGTCTAAAGTCAGATCACACATCGTTGGTACTTCACCCTTCCGACACAATAAAGAACAAAATTAACATAAAACTGAAATCACATATCTATCGACTAAACACTGATGTATAGTAAAGATCAATACTGAAAACAAACAATAAACTGTACTCGTTTGGCGTCCCAGGCTGCTGGCACTGGTCAGAGTCCAAATCGAGATCCAAAGAACCTATTTAAATGAAATTACAGTGTTAAGAAGAAATTCATAAATCCAATACAAACTATCTACCTTCTTTCTTTTAAGTCTTTAATTTAACTTGCCTAATTGGGTGCACTAGATGGTGGTATTTAAACTTAGTATAATCCCTAGGATTATCTATCACTATTGGAAGTTAATCAAGGATCTTAACTCTTCCTTTGGGTTATGATTTATACTAATCTCTAATTATCCATAGATTGTCTATGTTGGAATAGGTAGTCACCACCCTCTGTATTCAGTTATTTCCCTAGGTTCCCTTACCTGCCCTCTTGATTGCCCCTTGCGTGTACTGTTGACTTAACCCCCAACTGATTTATTACTTCTTAACTTCCTATATGATCCTTGACCTAACTGTTACTATCCTGTGAACTCAACAGGTTGCTATTTTCTAACTGATATTCTAAGGCTACAGGTCACCCCCCTGAATCTGCCTACATGCCCAAGAGCCTGGGTCTTAACCTGACTGAAATCGGCCATTACCTAATATCCTGAGGACAACTAGTAATGCCCTATGATACCCAGGACAAGTATAGGGCTGAACCTTGCTAAACTCACTTGATTAACAACCTATTAGCCTACTTAAGTACGGATACACAGGTCTCTGCCTCTTGATCTGATACTCTAGTCCAATTCAGATATCTGGCATTACATCTGTAGGAGAGTAGTGCTATTGTGGACTCAGGTTTCCAGTGCTTGGACCTGCTGTCATTGCCTAAGTTGTCACTTCAGTAGTTAGGTAGATACTAGGGTGCCTTGGGTGTACTGATACCAGGTCAACCTTAAGTCCAGTGCCAATTGTACAATTTCCTAGAAAAAGTCCTTAGTTTCAGGATCCCCTGTATATTGTGATAGGATACACAACTTCCTGAAAGTCTGGACGCATGGTATGGATCTTTCCTGTCAATTTGTTGGCTGGTAATCCTAGTTTAGGGTCTGTTAATACCATCTCTTGAGTGATATCCTAACTTAGGAAATTACCAGGTATCCCTCATATCCTGATGCCAACCCTGGTTACTTAGTAACTCAATAACCCACATAACTACTGATACCCAGTATTATCCCAGAAATTGGGAATATCCTGCATACTCTAGCCTACCTACCATGGTGTTAACAGCTTTATAAAGTGTTAACTGAGGCTTCTGGGTCAAGGAAAGTTCCCTTCAGGTACTACCCACCCATTAATTGGCAAGGTCCTGCTTCCTATAGGCACTAGGCTTGGACTGGTCTTGATATCCCCTGTTCCAGTATGGTCACAGGACACTAGTGCAGGTATTCCCCATGCCCAGGCTACTCTAGTTTAATTAGAGTACACCTATAACCTAATGGATATGTCATTAACACCCCTGTCCTATGGCCCTATCCTTATTTTCTGTGTGGTGTCTTCAACTGTGCAGGGATGTACATGCCAAGTTTGGCTTATGAACTGGACAACAGGAAATTGTTAGCAGTATCCATCTGATACTCATGACATGACCAATTTGCTTCCCTGGTTTGCCTGATATTCGAGATATGACCCAGCTAACAGTGTACATCAATTGTTTAATGGGGAATTGATTAATGACATTAGGGATTCAGTCCTTGTCTGCGCCTATTGGTCTAACACATGGGTGACTCTATTCCTAGGTTTCTAGGGGCATGTCTCTATACTCAATAGTGGCCAAATCGATTTGTAAACTCATACCCTTACCTGGCTG
Source organism: Iris pallida (assembly GCA_029216955.1). NCBI lineage: Eukaryota > Viridiplantae > Streptophyta > Magnoliopsida > Asparagales > Iridaceae > Iris > Iris pallida. Next base: position 5,723,912 of record JANAVB010042619.1, on the reverse strand, counting down.
TATAGGGAGTACCCACTGGTTTTCCCTATACTGTGGTGGGGAACAAAATAGGTTATTGACTTCCTGTCAATAGCCTAATGGCAACCATGCCTGATATGATATTTACGTGAAATCTCAGGTTCTCAGTGATGGTCTCTGACATTGAGTTTCAGCCTATTCTCTTCCTAGTCTCAACTGAGTAACCCCTGTACCACTGTCAGGTGCTAGCTGCACCTACAAAATCACCCAAGAACCTATGACCTGATACTCTCATCCTCTGTTCACACGAATCAACAATTTTACATACTAAGGTAATTGGTTATCCAGTCTTATTCCCTGATCCAATAGTCTGCTACTAATTAACAATATCGATTAAAGTCTTCTAGGCATTGCGTCGAACACAGAGTATAATCTGATTTTCAAATGGTTGTTTGGGAATACCTGTTCTGCAGTTATAAGGATGGGATGGTTCCACCAGCCTCCTTGTTGTATTTCTCCTTAGATGTGATCGAGAGGTTTGCTAGGGTTTGCAAGGGTTCCTGTGATCGGCAAGTGCATCTATATATAATGTCTAGGTTGGCCGGGTTTAGCAGATAGGAGGAAATCAGATTCAAACTCTGATTTGGAGTGATTCAATTCCTATGGAAATTTAAATTTGAGGGAGGGTATTATCTCCAGCGAGTTCAAATAGGCAGGGGTGGAAGAAGGATTGGTTCGAATTGAATTTTGAACTGAAGTTTAAATGTGATCTCTCACATATGCACTTAGGTCCCTAACCTTTTACATATTTTGAATCTCCTCCTTCATTGTTAGTGTTCCATTAGAATAATTGCTAATTAGAATAATAATTAAAAGAAAAAGATTTTTATCATAGTGGAAATTGATTAAGGGGTTACAAGTCTACCCCCCTTGAACTAATTTCGTCCTCGAAATTCAGCTGAAATGCAGTGTAAAAACGTACCTCAGATGGGAACAGATCGAATGAGGGTTGGATCACCCATCTGATGGGAAAGCATGGAAGCACTTTGATCGAGAGTATCCAAATTTTGATTCGGATCCGTGTAATGTCAGATTGTGTCTCTCCTCCGACGGTTTTATCCCATTCGGACTTTCGGGCTCCCAGTATTCGTGTTGGCCTGTGATCGTCACTCCGTACAATCTACTGCCTTGGATGTGTATGAAGACTCCGTATATGTTTCTCACCGTTATTATCTCGGGTTCGAACAATCCGAAGAGAAATATCGATGTATATTTACAGCCATTGATAGATGAGTTAAATCAGTTATGGGAAGTATGTGCCAACACCTATGATGTTTTTAGCTAGAAAGCAGAATTTTCAAATGAGGGCCGCACTGATGTGGACCATCAACAACTTTTCGGCATATAGAATGTTATCTGGATGGAGCACTCATGGTCGTCTCTAAGGTTCGTATCGCATGGACCACACGAAGGCTTTCCATTTAAAATACAGAGGAAAACCGTGCTTCTTCGATTGGCATCAACAGTTCTTGTCGAAGGGCCATCCGTTCCAGAGGAACAAGAATGCATTTCGTGCCGGCGTTGTAGTGAAGGCCAATCCACCGCCAAGGTGGACCGGAGGTAAGATATTGAAGGAGGTCAAAGATTTTCCAAGTGCTATCGAAGTGCCTACAAAGGGATACAAGTGTGATGAATTTGGCCGCACTCATAATTGGAAGAAAAGAAGTATATTTTAGGACCTGCCTTATTGGAGCACTAATCTGATCAGATATAACCTTGATGTCATACATATCGAGAAGAATGTGTTTGACAACGTAATCAATACTATGATGGACGAAAAGGAAAAGACGAAAGACAATCCCAAGGCCAGGTTGGACTTGGAAGATATATGCAGACGTCCTGCATTGCATTTGATAAAGGAAGGCAATGGAAAGTATAAGCATCCTAAGGCAATTTTCTCACTAGACAGGGAGGATAAAGTGAGACTTTATTGGTGGATTCAGGGCCTAAAATTTTTTGACGGATACGTGTCGAATTTAAGAAGATGCGTCGACCCGAAGGACAACAAACTGACGGGTATGAACAGCCACGACTATCATGTATTTATGGAGAGGTTAATTCCGATAGAATTTTAGGAATTATTACCATCGGTCGTTTGGGATTCGTTGACAGAGTTGAGCATATTCTTCATATATCTTTGTTCTACTAAGTTGCTTGTCGATCGTCTAGAAAAGCAAGAGAAGTACATTGCAGTAACGATGTGCAAACTTGAGAGGGTATTCCCTCCTAGGTTCTTTGACTCCATAAAACATTTTCCAATTCATCTATCCTACGAGGCACGTGTTGGTGGGCCCGTCGATTATCGATGGATGTACCTGTTTGAGCGGCATTTGAACCACCTAAAGAGAAAGGTGAAAAACAAGGTTCGGGTCGAGGGTTCTATTTGTGAAGCCTATGTTCTCGAGGAGATTACAAACTTCTGCTCGATGTATTTCAAGCCATATGTTGCTACTAATAGAACAAGAGCTCCCAGGAACGACGATGGATATCTTGAATCTAATGATGCAATACTGAAAGTCTTCAATGCTTTCGAAAAGCCTTTCGAAAAAATGAAGGAAAAATATCTGAATGACGAGGAACTAAGGGCAACTCAGTTATATATATTGCTCAACTGCGACGAGGATGAAGTGGAGAAGCTTGAGGTGTAAGTAAATAATACGTCCACATTTACGTCATCTATGCATGTAATAGTATCCAATAGTATTATTACACTAATTGGTATATGTGTTGTTTTCAGCACATATAATGATGAGATGAGGTCGAGTAGACAGTACATAATGGATGAAGAACTGAAACAGGAAATGAGACCTCATTTTTCTTCATGGTTGAGTGCATATGTAAGATAACGCAGTAATTACTTTTCGTATATGCACTTTGCACAGTAATTAACGGAACACTGAATTTAATTTCTTATCTTGTGGTATTTAGGTCGATCGTCCGGACGCAATACTAGAGAATGAGTCTATTAGAACTCTAGCCAATGGGCCCATTTATTCCGTCAAAATATGGTCAAGCTATTGTGTGAATGGGTTTAGGTTCAAGTCAACAAATGCTCCAATCAGAGAGAACTTTTCAGATCTTGATTCGACCAAAAATAGTTGTTTGTGTATCCGATCTACAAACTACAAAGATGTAGATCTGGACAATAATTTCTATGGCGTCTTACGGAAGATTGTGGAGTTGACATGTAACTACGGCATAGAGCCGACTAAAATCGTATTATTTAGGTGTGATTGGTTCGATCCGATCCAAGATCAAGGTTAAAAAATTGATAAGCATGGTCTTGTGGATATTAACTACCGCCGTCGATATCAAGGATACGAACCATTTGTCCTAGCAAGTCAGGCTCAACTAGTTTACTTCACTACTTATCCTAGACGGGGAACAACTAGGTTGGACTGGTGGGCAGTATGCAAGACTAAAGCCAGAAATACCTACGATGTTGACGAAATAGCTTATCAGGAGGACGAGCTACCTCTCGTAACAAATACAGTTGATGTGGACACAACGGAAGTTCTATATTACACGTCTAATCGTGTAGAAGATGTAGAAGTATCCGAAGAGAAAATTGAAGTAGATGAAAGCGAAGATGAGAAGAAAGAGGAAGATGAGGACGCGAAGGACGAAGAAGATAAATTTTCAGAAGATGATTGAAAGTAAAATAAAATATAAAATATCTTCCACATTATACGTCTAATATTGTCATTTTGTTTAATCCTTAATTAATCTCTATGTTTCCATCAATCTTACCAGATGACACCCATGACCTGAGGACGTCGCTTGAGATAGGCACCTGCTGAGGAGGTAGTGCTTCCTCCTGCTGCTGAGTCGGTAGTGGTACCTACTGCAGAGATGACGGTCAAGGAAGAACTTCCTCCTACTATTAAGGAGGAAGTATTCCTAAAGCCGAGATTGCTGTGAAGGAGGAGGTGGCACCAGAGGACAGTTGCACCATGAGTTCCAGTCATCCATATCCTCTGGATATTGATCTAGCTGACGTGGATCCTACTTATGTGCAATGGCGGCGGAGGGAGATCTTTTTGCGCCTGCATAGAGGACAGTAGACTTATTGATCTTTTTGGATGTTATTATCTAGACTTGGATGTTGATCCATCTCCTCTGGATATTAATCTTTTTGGATGTTATTATCTAGACTTGGATGTTTATTTTACTTTCTGGATATTTATTTTACTTTTTGGATGTTTTTGGATGTTTATAGAGTTTATTATCTAGACTTGGTTATTATCTAGAAATTCAACGGAGGGTTGCTCCGGGTCTATTTTTATAAACTGTGATATGTTAAATGTATGTTTATTACCTACAAATTCAACGAACAGTTGCTTCGGGTCTATCTTTATAACCTGTGATATATTAAATGCATAATTATTATCTTGTAGATATCTATTTCTATCAGGTATGACAGGACGCAGAGGATCGTACCCCCGTGGCAATAGAGGAGTATCCCACGGAGGTAGAGGTTCCACCGGTGGACGGAGTGGTACTCTGTTAGTGGATGACGGTGTCTGTTCCTCGTCTTATAGTACTCTAGTGTACCAGCCACTCGGATCTCTGTCTGCATCGACAATACGTGGCAGCACTCCTGAGACAGACAGTTCCAGGCCTGATCCTATCCCGTCCAGCATCAGTCCTCCTGCTGACGGCACTATGGAGACGGAGGAGCGGGTGGAGGAGGTCGTACCTATGCCGTCTACATATGATCCGAGCGTTCTCCCATGCGTCCCTCCGGACAAGACGAGGATGGAGATTTTGTCCGACGGGCCTACAAAGTAAGTTAATTAGTTAACATTTATTCATACTTATATCTATATATTAATGAATTTAATTATCGTTGTGTAGATATCGTCCCCCGTCAGTTCAGAGGGTATTGGGGCTATTTCTGAGGTCCAACTATGGCAGGCCTCGGATGTCTCGAACGAGAGGAAGGCATTCTGGTTTGCCCACTTTAAGGTAACTAAAGTATATTGCTTTTAGTATAAATTATATTTTATGCATATTATATAGCTAACTAATTTAATTCTTGTAGAAAACATATTTTTATCCACTACACCGGACTGAGATGATTGAGAAGCAATTTTCTGCCGTTGCCGCCAAGTTGATCCGGGATGCGATCGACGACCAGAAGGCTCGAGTCCGTTCCGAAAAATGGATCCAAGGTTGGATCACGTCCGAGCAGTGGACTGCCATGAAGGCTAGATTCGACACTCCTAGGTACAAGGAACGGTCGGAGAAGGCGAAGGTGGCTAGGAAGAAGGCAGGAAAGTGGTGTGGTTGCTCGATTTCTATGACGGAACATTTTTGTCGCCTGGTACGTGTTTTACTGTAATATATTATTTTAATAAAAGTAGTAATAAAACGTTTAATTTTAGTGACAAATATTTTATTATAACAGGTAAATAAGGGTGCGAACTCCAACATGGTGACGTTCTTCCTGGCTACCCATCGGAAGGCCGGAAAGCTCATCGATGATCGGGCCACTCAGAGCTATGTAAGTATTACTTTATGTGTCACTAACTTTATTATAACTTAAGAAATATACAAATATATCCATAGACGTGGAACAACTAGGTTGGTAGTAAATATTATGCTTATCGATATGCGTACTTTTCTAGGATGAGTATCTTAGGCTAGAGCGTGAGCTTACTAGTGCATTTACGGAGGGAGAGGCTGGTACTTTCGTGCAGCCCCCTCCGGTTCGGACGATGGACGAGCTCTGGATGACCGCCGTTGGTGGTCTTTAGAGGGGTACGTACTACGGTATACGGGATCCTACGGTGCCTTTGTGGCGACGCAGTCATCCAGAGCCTCCTCTGCCAGTGTGTATTCCCCACATCCCTCAGAGGAGTCGGTCCGAGTAGGAGAACTCTGTCGCCAGCTTACTGAGCTACGTGACGAGCTGTTACGAAGGATGGAGCAGCCCAGTCTCAGCCGCAGACGAACGATGCGGCCCTCACCACACGATTTGATATGATCGAACGCACCATTAGGAAGACGGATGAGAGGACAGATTATGCCGTTCAGGCGGTGTAGGGGACGCAGACGACCGTTGGCGAGCAGGTTTCGAGGCTGGCTGCTGTTATGGCGTCCACCAACTCTAGACTGCTGGCCATGGAGCGGAAACTTCCTAGTCATGCTTCGGCATCCACACCGACTGCAGCGGCTCCACTGCCCCCTCTTCCTCCTACTGATGGGTCGTCACCGGTGATGCTGACCCTGAAGCAGTATAGGTTCCTGGTGTCCCAGGTGCAGGCACTGCCTACTCCTCCTCCTCCTCCTCCTCATTCTGACTAGGCGTAGTCCTTTATTGGACTTGTTTTCATTTGTTGTGTTGGTGACCCATTGTTGGGTCTTTATGTATTTGTTGGTTTATGTATTTATTTTATCCCGGGTATGACTATTTGTGTTATGTTATGTTGAATATTATCGGACACACTTTTTATAGCCGTTTGGTAGTGGATTTGTATCCACCCGGCTATTTCTTGTCTTTCTGACCGTTCGATTCTATTTATTTGATTATTGGTAGTACATTATTATTATTTGTCTCTATATTGGTTTACCAGTGTTGAGTGTTCCACCGAAGGGGTCGGCGAACCCAGGAAATTCTACGGAGGGTTGCTCCGGGTCTATTATTTGCAAACTAAAACTCTAAATGCAGGTACAATATTTTTAATGTAACTGTTACTTATGTGAAATGCATACTGCTTGCTGTTTTTTATTTACAATTTTTTTGGAATTAGCGACGGTCAACGACGCACACTTACGTCGCTAGAACGTCGCAAACCTGAGAACCAAACGTCGCTAATCGTCGCAGAACGTCGCAGATGCGTTGACGTGGCAAACTGTACAGTTCATCTAATCTAGTATCTGGACGTCGGTATTCAGATATCGTAATGTCGCTAAAATGATGACATGGCAACCAAAAAATTCTCAGATATGGAGTCGGACAACGTCGCTAATCACTAATTTAACATCGCTAAAATCTGAACGGACAGCAAAAATCAGCAACGAAAGGTTACGTCGCTAATTAGCAACGTTGTAGTCGTTAAAAGTCGCTAATACTAGCGACGTAATGCGTCGCCGATCAACGTCGCTCTGGCGACGAATAGCAACGTTTTCTCTAATAGCGACCATGAATAACGCGACATGTCTGAAACGTCGCTAAATATGTCGCTGTTTTCATTTAGCGACGTTGTGGCTGTTTAGCGACGTCGTTTGGCGTCGCTAATATGAGATATTTTTGTAGTGTAACGGTGGTGGACGATATAGAGTTCTATAAGGCCTCCAACAAATCCAAAAATATATACTAATGAAATAAAATGATCTTAAATGATTGTGGGAACTATTTCAGGTCCACAATCATCAACCCTTTCTTAGTTTCCTTTTTCATCTATTTCATTCTCTTGCTTGCGAACATATTGCCAAATCTTTTGTTATAATTCCTTTGTTCATTCCCTCTTGTATTTATGGCTAGCAAGTATTGCTTGTACTTTTGGGTTCAGGGCTCTAGTTAGTTTGTCTTGTCCTCCTACCGTCTACAACAAATACATCCTCTTGGTTACATCACAACTACATACACAACTAAGATGTAAGAGGAAGCAGTGTTTAGGTGTATCTAACTACAACCGTGCTACTTTGCTTGCGCTTGTGCTCGCCATCTCACGTTCCCCGTCCAACAAACACATCCTCCTGGTCACATCACAACTGCACGCATGACTAAGATGTTAAGAGGAAGCAGTGTACTTTGGATGTATTTAACTACAATCGTGCTAGTTTGCTCGCGCTTGTGCTCGTGTTTGGTTACGTGCACGGCCGAACACGGAGTTGGTGGGGAGAGGGGCGGCGCTGCATTGCACGTGTATACGCGTGAACACAGCATGTGCCAAACATCTTTTTTGATCCAGAAAATTTACTGTAGGGTAATATATTTTAACGAAATTGCGTGTAGGATAACATATTTGGGAAAATTACAAAAAGGAAAACGATCCGACAGAGCGTCTGGCGGAAATTGGGCAGTATGTCGGAAATTGAGCGCTGGACGCGTGGCGCTACGCAGGCTCGGTTCGGATTCGTTTTTTGGTTTATTTTTTTTTTTACCCAACGACTAGGATAACGGCTATAATTTTACTTTAACGGCTATAAAATCTTCTCCGACGGTTATATCTACAACGGCTCTTACTCGCTCTTACTCTTATAAATTGATCGTCTTCCTATCAATTTTTTCACCTTCCTCTTCATCTCCCATTTCTTTCAGAAGTAGAAGGCTGCCATCTTCCTCTTCCATTTCCCATTTCTTTCGGAAGAATTAGAAGGCTCTTTTCCTACCAACATGAGTCAAAGTATAATTCTTCTATGTTCGCTTGGAGGCGTCCTAAATGGGTTAGCTTATGAAAGGGGTTTAACTGAAGTTGTTATAGTGGATAGAAATATTACATTTAGTAGTTTACTTAATTTATTGACTGAACAATTTTCTATTGATTTTGATGAATTTATATTAGTGCATATTTTTGCTTCTAATTGTATAAATTTAAATAGTGATCATGCATGGGCATTTATTCTTCAAATTAATGTATCATCACCGTATATTAGTATTTTTGTTACTCCAGCACCCCCTCATATAAGTAGTAGACGTGCTCCTAATAATGAAACTACTAATTTGGGTCCGGGTCCTAGTTCTTCTCATTAAGTTATTTTTGCCGCTGAAGAAGAAAATACAGTAGATGAAGGTAATGACAATGATTCTAGTAGTGATGATTTAGTTGAAAATGTAGATGATGTATTTGATAATATTGATGATAATATTGATACTCCTGAATTATTTGTTGGGAGACAATTTGAAAATCGTATTCAATTTAGAAGTTTAATTAGCGACATAGCAATTAAGCATAATTTTGTTTGTTCGACTACTTTGAATAATGCTCACAAGATTATATATAAATGTAACGAATCAAGTTGTAATTGGAGGGTATACGCTAAATCTATTGGTAATAGCGAGACATTTGTTATTACTACGTTAGAAAATCGACATACTTGCTTATGTGGACTTACAACAGGTAGTCATCCATTAGCTACTACTGTATGGATTAAGAATAAGATATTTAATAAAATTAGAGATGACCAGTCGTATAGTCCATCGCATGTTGTGAAGGATATATACAGAGAACATCGAATACGTATCAAATATTCGAAAGCTTGGAAAGCTAGAGAAATTGCTTTATCTGAAATAAATGGTAGTTATATTGATGCCTACGGTGGTCTTGAACGATATGCTTCCACAATTATCGAGACAAATCCAGGTAGCAGATGTTTTATAAAGACTAATGAACACAATAGTTTCGAAAGAATTTTTATATGTTTTAAGGCATGCATTGATGGATTTTTAAAGGGATGTTTACCTGTGATTAGTACTGATGCTACTTTTCTCTCATCTAGATATCGGGGCATCTTATTTATTGCTTGTGCGCATGATCCTAACTATCAATTATATCCAATTGCTTATGCCGTGGCTGAAAGTGAAAGCACTAATTCTTGGAGCTAGTTTTTAGGCTGTTTTAGAATATCTTTTGAGCAGTATTTTGATGCATGGAATAGAATTTCTTTTATTTCTGATGAGCAGAAAGGGTTGATAAATGCTATACATGCCACTTTTCCAGAATCACCTCATTTTTTCTGCATTCAATATTTTAAACAAAACTTGAAATCAGTAGACAGATTAAAACATTTTTGATGTAGATTAGATTCTCTTGCAAGATGTTATAATGAAATTGATGCAAATTATTGTTTTGAAAGAATTAAAGCTGAAAATTTCGATGTGTATAAATGGATCATTGGAGTAGAAGGTGATGAAACACGTGTTCTAGCACACTGGATAACGGCTTATGCACCTTGTCCTAGATTAGATATTAACACATCTAACCTTGCTGAATGCTTCAATAACTGGATAAAAAATTTGCGTGATAAACCAATAACAACATTACTTGATGGTATCTGTGCCAAGATTATAACACTTCAGGACAAAAATCGAAAACATGCTGAATCGCTTGAAACAGATTATTGTCCGAAGATGTTAAAAACAATGGCTCGTATCAACAGAGAACATCACTACTTGCAAGTCCTGAGTATTGATAGTTATATATTTGAAATAGCAGATCATGAAACACATAGAACATATGTTGTTCGTTTAGAAGAAAAATATTGTTCATGTTTAAGGTGGTATCATACTTTCATTCCATGTGTACATGCATGTTTTGCGTGTAATTTTTCAAAAATTAATATTGAAAATTATTATCCTACTGTTTTTTCTAAAGAAGCATTGAGAAGCGTATACGAGTCGCACTTGGAGCCAATTCCAGTTCCCTACAATCTTCAAAGTGTCCGGGATAGAGGAGAAATTGGAGTACCAGAATTACGACGCAAAGCTGGAAGACCCAAGAAGAACCGCATCATTGCCAACGATTCAGAGACAAGAAATCTTCGATGTAGCAATTGTAATAGATTAGGACATAATAGAAAAAAATGTACTAATCAGCCAAGAGAATAATTTCATCTTGTTACGACATAATAGAAGAAAATGTACAAATCATCTTGTTACAATTTATCATAATTTCATCTTGTTACAATTTTATCTACCTCCCATGGCATCCCGTCGATAATTTCTACGCTCAACTTCTCTAAGATTGAGGCGACCTCTCCTATCAGCCGTATTCTCTGGAGGTACATCACGTCCTTCTTCCTGTGTATCATCAGGTTGAGTAGGCATTGGTGCTGATGGAGTGGTCATGATCTGTGTGTAATTAAGACTTGGAGGGGCAAATATGTTTTTCCATTCAGAAGTCGGTTCTGTACCCCATTGAGAGGTAGGTTCTAGTCCCCATTGAGAAGTCCCTTGAGCAAATAACTGAGAAGTCTCCACGCCACCCCATTGAGAAGTCCCTTGACCACCCCATTGAGAAGTCCCCTGACCACCCCATTGAGAAGACCCTACGTCGGCCCATTGAGATGTCCCTTGGCCACCCCATTGAGAAGTCCCTTGGCCCCCCCATTGAGCCGAGCTCTCCTCGGACTGTTGATGCGGGACCTCGTAAGCATGTCGAGGTGGACTATCATGGAGGTCTTCAGGTTGCGTGACATTGTGTCTATCCCGTCGGTGACGTGCATGTCGCTATCTAACAATGCCAACCTCTCCTACAGATAGTCATCAGGGATAAGTATGGAAGGGTTCGAGGGAGTCGGATCTGCTTGCATATAATTCCAAATTTCAATAAGTTTTGTTCTTCATGTTTCAGGATTTGGATTATCGATTGCTTGCTTAATACTTGGAGCCTGAAATATAAGATTTGATAGTCCATAAGTAAGTCCTATAAACGCGCTGACTATAAGATTTGATAGTCTATAAGCAATACATACCATCCCAATCATATGGAGATAAAATTTACGCAGACTAGAATCGTCTAGAGCTCGTGGTTGGAATCGAGGCTCCTCATGATAGTATAATTTGTTACTTATACGAGGGGCTCCCCACCAAGTTCTATATGCATTACTCCCAAGTGCTACACCAATTCAACAAATATGAGCATATAATTCAATAATGATTTTAATCAAATAGGAGATAAAAACTAACCATCTTCTAAATCTAACATCGGCTCAGATAGTTCTGCCACACCATGTGTCTCAAATCTAGAATTCCATCCGAGAATCATTTTTCTAGCTCTTACAACTGCACTGGCTCTACCACGAGTCAAACATGGTGGATCATCTGGAATAATCTGTTTCATCCCAAACTGCCGCAGAACACGATCGGCAGGATGAAACATGATGTCTCCATGATATATTATATAATATCTATGAAGACTCATGGTATAAGCTGTTCTTTGTATTTCTGGAACATATTGATACTGCTCATGCACATAAGGTAGCCATAAAACCTATTTGACGTCGGAAAAAGAATAAGTAATAGATTAAAAATGTTGAAAAATTTAATGACTAATTAACGTATTTTACCTCCATATGCTTTAGAGTATCAAACTGCCCCCGATATAGGGGGGCGCTCGAGTGAACACAATGAGCTGGATCTACTACATCTGTAATCCATCGTAAAGCTACCGGAAATTTACCAGCATTGGAATCAATACCGGTAACTGGTCTCCCGATATGAAAATGTTCGTAGGACCAGACCTATTAAACAAAAGAATAACTTTATACAATTCTACAATTTATAACTTTAAATAAAATGAGTAATAATTTTTATACCTGTATTAAAGTCATGCATCCATTTAAATTTTTCATAATTTTATTATCTCCCAGCACGCGTACAAAATCTGACATGGAGGCGTATAAATATGCCAACATTGATGCTCCCCATGCGTGACCTGTATGTGTGGTCAAATCTTCCAAGAATGGTAGATAACGTAAGTTTACCATATCTGATGAGTCGGGAAAGACAACCGCACTTATTAAGCCGAGTAAGTAGGCCCTTGTGCAAGAAATTACCTAAACATATAGCGAAAAAATGGCAAAAATTAATACGTGCTAAACTAGCAGCAGCGATACGACATAAATATTAATATTATCGGTGATACATACCCGATTTTCATCAACAGATACCTCTTCGTCATCATCAATATGATCTAGATGCATGAAATTGCGACGGAGCCAGGAAAATGTGACTAAGCTTTTTCCTTTTAATTTTGGTGTCTCCACACCTAGATACTCCATAATTGCAGTATCAGCTGAAAATGACTTATTAAATATTATAGGTTCACCCGTAATAGGTAATCCTATAATATTTGCTACATCAGCTAAAGTAATTGTCATTTCACCAACTGGTAATTGAAATATATTTCGGCCAGGCCACCAACGTTCTACTAGGCTTAAAATTAAATCTCTATCATGACGTAAAAACTGTATCTTGTCAATGTATTTAAATCCGAATATGACCAACATAGCATATTGTTCGCTAGTTAAATTTCAACACCCAACGTTCTGTTCATACCGCCATGTCCCATGCTCTCGCATTCGAATATCGCCAGGATAATCATATAACTGTAGAAAAAATTGAGTTACTACAAAATGATCATTATTACTACAAAATAACAAAAATATACAAAATAATAACTTTCATTTAAAATTAAGTATACCTTTCCAGAAAATACTAATCTTGAGATATGACTCAAACGTTGCTGGATAATCTCGTCTGTGGTGGGTCCTCCCGGAATAAGTCCGTCATTTCGACGATCCATCTGTTATTAATACCAAATTCTAAGATACTAAACACAAATAAAATAAATTAAAATTACATTTTTTGAAATATTTTTACCTCTCTAAATGTATGTTAGTCTCTCTGCTCCTCCTCTTCTCTGCTTCTTCTCCTCTCTTCTCTTCTCTTCTTCTTTTCCTTCTTCTGTATTTGTTCTTGGAGAAGAAACGAGCATCATTTATAACATAACTCCTCTGTCCCATCTCTTTCATCCCATTTTTCAATGTGCTATAAAGCTGCACTCCTTCATTCAAACACTCATTCAAACACTCATTCAACATATACAAACAAGTTTGGGGGGTCTCCAATGCTGGGCATGCTTCCCACAAACAAAAGCCACCAGCATGCTTCCCACAAACAAAAGCCTGCAAACCCCCCTCCCCCCGTCTGCGAACCTACCCCCCCCCCCCACCGCGCTCAATTTCCGACATACTGTCGCCCAATTTCCGCCAGACGCTCTGTCGGATCGTTTTTCTTTTTGTAATTTTCCCAAATATGTTATCCTACACACAATTTCGTTAAAATATATTACCCTACAGTAAATTTTCTGTTTTTGATCTAACTATCACCACTGTTTGTTTCACTGAATCTTCGATCACTGCTGCATTAATTTCATCTCTTTTCCATCTTTCTCTACATTCACTATGTTGATGAGAAGAAAGATTAGCTACAGGTGAGCAAATATTCATCCCCATTATCTACAGCATGTGATCTCTACCTAATAAAATCTCTTCGAGATGTAAATCTTCGAATATAGCCATTACAATCAAACATCAATTCACTGAAAATTAATTGTCCAGCTTGTTCCACAAGTCTTAGCAAATCCTCACCACACCAGCCGCTGGTTTTGGTTGAGGGAGATAGCTAGATGAGCATCGACATTAAGCCAGTCAGTGCCGGTACACGTTGTTCGTGCAGCGTCCCGAAAATCGTGGCGTATCAGCATGCTTCCCGACGGCCACTCGCATGCAACTATAAATACACCCTAACCTTTATCATCCAGACCCATCATACTTACTAGCTAGGTATCCAGGAATTGAAAGAAACCAATGGAGAGGAAGGGGAAGAAATTAGTTCCGCTGGCGCAGCAGCCACCGAAGCGGTGCCCGAGGTGCAAGTCGACCGACACCAAATTTTGCTACTTCAACAACTATAGCCAGTCGCAGCCTCGCCACTACTGCAAGGCATGCCGGCGGTACTGGACGGAAGGAGGCGCACTGCGCAACGTGCCACAGGGTGGAGGGGGGGACCGAAAGAGCAAGCGTCGGAAGAAGACGACGGCATTTGGGGCTGACCCTGCAGTCTCCGCTGCCTCAACGCTCTTTGACCATGCCGACAAGTCCGTTGCTTGCTTGTCGGCAGGACCACCAGTGGGCGCCCTTCCCCTATCCCCACAGAGTTCACACGTCTTTTTCGTGAACGGAGGGATCCGGGAAGGGCTGATGGGCCTCCAGGGTGGAAACCATGCTCGTTTCCACTCGGGAGGAGGCATCGTGGCAGACTTCGGGGACCAGTCTGCCACGATGCCGCTGATACTGCCGGGGTTCCTAAACTTTCCGTACGCCCAACAGCAGAATCTCCTGCCGCTGGTCGAATCAAGTATGATCTTTCAGAGGGCGGCTTCTCGTCATCAGCTGCTGGCGAATACTAGTACTGTGTTAGCCACTACTACTGCTGGTCCAAGTGTGAGTGCAGCAGCTGGCTACACTCGAGAGGAAGGGTTTTGGAATGTGTATAGAAATGGAGGAGGAGGAGTCTCTGCTGGTCTCCCTCCCCCTCAAACTTGACTCGATTTTATCATACCGGAAAAAGGTCTGTTATCTTGAGAGCCCTTGCATTTTATTCACTTCAACCCTTTTTTTTTTTTTCTGTCTTTTTGTTATTGTCGTTGATGAGCGGAAGGAAGAGTGTTAATGGTGTGTGTGTTTACTGTTTAATCTCTATGTTCTTATGTTTTGCTTGTAGTCTTCATGTAAAAAAATGATGTTTTTTAATAATATTCCAATGCTAGTTCATCAATGATCTCTCTATTTACATTACGGATGACTTTCGGAGCGGTAGTTTGGTATATTTGGCGAGAAGGAAATAGCCATATGGGTCTATATATATATATATATATATATATATATATATATATATATATATATATGTCGTAAAAAAAACATATAGGCTGATATAGCTATCCTTTGGCCTAGATGGTTCTGGACGGGATAATAGATCGGTAATACTTAGTTCTTTCAAAAATATTTACCTTCTTCGCGAAAAAAGAAAGGAAACAACACTTGGATGACACAACATCAAAACAGTCGTTTCCTAACGACTATAAGCATTAGGAAAAAATTTCCTTCCTAACACATTTCTGTCGTCGTTAGTATGGCGTGGAAAATTTTCCTAACGGACATTGTAACGGTTTATTACCGTTAGGATTTTTTTTTCTAACGGTTAAAAATCGTTAGGGCATTTCCTAACGGTAGAACACCGTTAGGAAATTGATTTTACTAACGGTAAAACACCGTTGGTAAATTTAATTTTCTAACAGTAAAAAAATGTTGGTAAATAAAATTTACAACAGTAAAAAAGTGTTGGTAAATAAAATTTTCTAACAGTAAAAGAGTGTTGGTAAATAAATTGTCCTAATGGTAAAAAATCGTTACAATACTGATTAAAATCGCTAGAAATTATAGATTTCTAATGTTTTTTCACCGTGACAAAACAAGTCGTAGCTGTTGGTATTTGTTTACATTTCCCTAAACCTGTTATTCAAATTTCAGACTACCAATCATAGTATACATCATCAAATAAGTACAAATCATTTCAAAGAAACACTATGTATGCAAGAAAATTTAATTTGAATATATAATTCGATGAAAGTATTCGAACATTAAACAAATCCAAATAACATAAAGTTTAATTGAGTTAGAACAATTATGTCAAAAGTAAAAAAAACTATAAATTTCGCAAGCGATACTTTGGCCAAATCACGAAGCCTCCATCAACTATATCACAAAGTTTGTAGTTGCCATTTTGCGGACCATCAAAAATTGCTGCTTGCGGATCTATTACCTCAGTCACCCAAACAATATGCTCCCCGTCTTGTAGCACTTTCCTTTGATGACAAGTGTTGTGTGATACAAGATATCCCTTGCCACATCCTCCAAATTCATTGAAAGTAATATCACATATTTCTTCTCTTTCGAAGATGATCCACCATTGTTGTTTGGGAGAATAGGACTAGCAATGTTGTCACCATAGATATCAGAACCAGAGTATAAATTCTTTGGGTCAACTAGAGTATGCACTGTGTTGTAGGCAGCTTCTGTCCTTGGTGTCACCTCTAGGATATTGATTCTGTTGTATATTCATATTTTGTAGCATATTCTGATGCATATTCATAAGGCAGAAGTCATGAAATTAAACTTGTTCATAGCATCGGTCACTTGATTTTGTAATTCCATTTTCCATTGACGAAGGTCTTCGATATCTCTTTGACCGGCTATTCACTACCAAAATTTATCGCTTTAGCGACGGCCTGTTAGTGACGGATTAAGTCCGTCGCTAGTAGCGATGGACTCCCGACTATATACTAACGGTTTACCGTCTAATCACAGGCAATATTTTCTTTTAATTTTAAGGGTGAAAAGTTGTCGCACACCCGTCGGTAAGGCGTCGACGAAGTAGCGACGAACAATGTATTCGTCGCTAGATAGTCACTCCTTAGTCAATATTTGCGTAGGAAAATGTTAAAAAAATTATGAGAAATTGGGCGACTACGTAGCGACAGATCGTCCGTCGCCTAGCTAATAATTTTTAGCGACGGAACCTGCAGCCGTCGCTACGTAGTCACTCAGCTGGCGGAAAAATATGTCACGACCCGCACCCAGTATAGGGGCACGAGAAGTAGGTACGTCCAGCCTACGCCGCAGTGTCGACGGTAGAACGCTGTCCAAGGTCACAACACCTAACAATATAAGATACCTGTACAGTATATACACTCCGAATGGAGGTGACAATATAAAGTACAACTCAATCACAACTAAGAAAGAAAGTATGATAAGATAGATAGATGAAATCAACAGAATCCACAGATGATAAATACAAGACAAGAGAGAGAGCTAAATGTCTAAGATAAACAACTCCACAAATCCAGAATAACAAATCCCTAAATAAGTACAAGTGTATCCAACAAGACAGAATGATAAATAAGATACTGGTCTAGCTAACTACCCTAGACTACTGGAGTAATGTCCTCTGCAAGTGTTGGGTCCTCCTGAGAGTCTAGCTCACATGTGTCATCTAGGCCTGATCCATAATAAGTGGAACACAGCTCCTCAAGGTCATCTGTAAAATTTTAACAGGTCCAGTCAGGATGAAAGCGAGCACGGTATATCTCACGCAGTTCATAACATGACAGGAATATAATACAGGCAATAGAGTAAGATACATGAAACGCTGAGAATATACATGAAGTAGAAGAGAAGACTGTAAAGAAATATCTACTATAAGTAAGGAGCTACAGTGAACTAGTGATTTAGAGTACAAGATAGACATGTGAATGGCTTGATAATAAACATGAGAGGTTGTACATGGCTACACTACTTTAGAAATGTCCACATGACTATTTCTACTCCCCCATCTCCAATCAATACACAAGGATCCGTTCAAGTTATGTTATTGTACATAATTTTACATGGAGGCCCATTAATAGGTGCACGTAAATATAAACATGGGAGCTCCGTGAACATGAGAGTACATGAATCACGATAGTGCACATAAATGGTGAAAGCACAGGAATTGTCACGACCCGCACCCGCTTTTCGGACGCGAGCTCGTGAGCAAGCCAGCTACGTATCGAGCGGACTCCAGTCCGACTCGAGTACGTATAAGCTGTCAAGGTCATGGTATCATGTCTAATCTAAACTATATCTCAATCCACATGAATCATATAAACAAGAATGAACAAGTATGGGTTATGGTCTGTAGCCCATTAGCATATTGTCAGATTAGACTCTAAGAATGATATGAGTCTATAAAATAAGCAAAAAATATCATGGTACTGAATATAAAGCATGAGAGGATAATAAAGAAATATCTCAAACAAATACCTGTTCATGTATCGCAATCCTCCACCGTCCCGCTCTGCTAACTAACTCCATACCATCGCTAAACTTGAAGAGATCATCAGGTCCCCAGAGGACTAGCAAGATACATAATATACAAGCCAACATGTAACAGTACAAATATACAAAGATGTAAGGAACAATCAAGGATATCCAACGAGACAAAATGAACTAAGACACAAGATCTAAACACAAGGATCCTAAGACACTGGCATGCCATACTAGAAATGGCTAATAGGTCAAGGCTATAGACTGCAGTCAAGGCAAGTACTCACAATCTATAGTATCTCAATCGCAGTCAAGGCAAGTACTCACAACCAAGACGGTAGCCAATTCTAGTATAAAATCCTATAGACCGTAGTCAAGGTAAGTCACAATCTATAGAATGTCAAAGTCAAGTCCTACTCAAGTCATGTCAAGTCAAGTCAAGTTATAATCAAGTCGAGGGAATCGTGGTGTAGGACAAGATAACTCTATCAAGGAATACATATGAAACTAACACAGTGTAACAGATAGAACTATCATAACAGAAAGGAACAAGAATGTACATGCAACTAGAAACATGTAAAGTAAAACTATAACAGGATGAGTGTACTAGACATGGAATAAAGCAATCACGAACGCAAGAAAAATAACAACAGCGAGATAATGAACATGCATATAAATTATACTATACAAGTTGACAAGGTATACTTGCCTGGAGGTTGCACGAAGAGCCAACAATAACCCGTCAACCGGTAAGCCAAATAATTCCAAAATCCACAAATGTCTGCGAAAGATGAAATAGACATTGCCAACATTCTCAGAATAGTCAAATTAGCTAGAGTCAGTGGTCTTTAAAGTCGTCAAACTATATGTCAACAGGTCCAGTTTTCTGATATGAACCCAACCGTATGTCCAAAGTTGGATTCCGGCAGACCGTGCTCAAAATCATCCGTTGAGTCGGACCGTGGGGCCCGCAAAACGACGGTCCAATCAATTATCCCAGAATTGGACCAAACTTGGCATACAGGACCAAAAAAATGATACGGTCCTGTTGGCACAAGTTTCATCGCGATCTGATGAGCGTGCACAAAGTAATTAAGAAATTTGTACAGAGGCTGATACGGTAAATTTTGACGGATACGCATCAAATTCGTCGCGCACACGCGACCAATTTGAATTTCGTCAAAGTTCACACGTCCACGAAGCCGATACACACCTTTCGATACTTTCGGTTCGCGACCATGTCGCCCGGATTGGCGGGACGTACGTCGTATCGGAGGTTTTCGTGATTTTCAAAACAGATTTTCGGTAAACTTCGGGATCGGATTTCTCGACACGTAGTCGATGATTTTCAAATCCACAAAAAGGGTCATGAAGTCCTATATGTTGTCTATATCTGTATTCAAGTAAAATTTCTAAACGATTACTGGATCGATCGAAATCGATCCTCCAATGTGGGTTCATGGACTGCAAAACTATCCTGTTTTCGAACAGTTATTCGCCAGTTTTGGTGTTGATTTCAAGGGCAATCTAGGGTACTACAATTTAATCTATTTGAAAAGACTTAAAGTCGTATAGGTTGAGTACACACCTGTTCAAGTGGTTCTCGGTATTATACATTGTACGTGACAAAAAGTCGTCGTGAAGTTGGCACCCCCGCAGTACCTCGCTGTCGCGGCTGCTCTGCTTCGACGCGCACGCACGCGGCCCTGGCCGCCGTCGGCAGTCTCGCGGCGGCGCTGCGGTGGCTGGGGTGCGACGCTGTGGAGAGGTGGTGTTGGCGTCGGCTAGGGTTTAGAGTATTCCTTTCTTCCTCTCGACCTCGTTCAGAACTTATACGTATGTTCTGTTGTTTAAACAGACTGATGGGGTCGGGCCTGGCTCTCTGCTGAGCTCGGGGTATTCTGTTGGGCCGGGCTGGGGGGTTCTCTGTTTGGGCCGGTCTGCCCTGGCCTGGGTTGGGATTTAATTAATATATATCTATTTATATATATATACACCCATATGTATACTTGGTAATATATATATCTATATATACACATATACACACCTATTATATTATATATATATATAAATATTTATATTATACATTTATATATACGTACACATATTTATATATACACATTTACACCCACGTATATAAAAACATGTATATACTTATATACATTATTAAATAATAATGATTAAATAAATTCATGTAGAAGGCAAATAAATATATATAGAAGGCACATAAATATATGTAAAATTTAATAATGAATAAATCAATAATAATGAATAAATCAATAAATATATTTAGGATTTATATAGAAGGCAAATAAATTCTTTGTTAATTAAATAAATAAGTAATAATGTATAGGATGAAATGTAACACTAAAAGTTTTGGAAGATAATAATATATACCAATAGACATCTATATATCTGCATAGTTTAATACCACATCGCACAAAGGTAGCTAAGAAAATTATATATATTTTTTCTTAAAGTAAGTAGAACCAAAATAGAAAATATTGTGCATATTATATTTATATTCCATTAACAAAAAATACTTTATGCATTATAAAATAAGCTACAATTACATATACGCATCTATATATCTACATGGACACCGTTGGTCGCACTGCATGACTACATGGGTTTGGGCCCAGTTCGGGTCCAGTTGACTAGTTTAGTACAACCGGGTTTCCTAAAATTCCATAATCTAATTAATAAATAATTAAAATGTTCTATAGGGGTTAAGTCACAACTTGGCCTGGTTTTCCTAGTTAGGACATCACTATGGCTCGGCCTTTCCCTACCATGGCTAAACACTAGTCAAAGCACGTTACTGCACTATCCGTGCCATGATTTCTAGTCGTCTTGTACTCCAAACTCAACCATGGCTAAAGTCGTCTACCGTAATAATTAACTAAATAATTATTTACAAAATCTAAAAATCACCATTCAAAAAATAAAATAATTAATAAAAAATATTACAAATTTCGGGAAGGGGAGCTACAAATCTACCCACCTTAAAAATAATTTTGTCCTCGAAATTCAAATTCATAACTATTCCTTAAAAATTCAAAGTCTACTATTACCTTAATCTCATTAAATTTAATTTCTCAAAATATTTTATAACTCTCTCTAGCCATTTTATTACTCCGAATACTTGAGTACTTCTACCCACCTTTGGTCATACTACTCCTCAAAATACTGTCACTAACATCTTACAATCTTCTAACTAGTTGCTTTCAACAGATATCTAGGGCATATGTCATCTATAATCCCTCATATCTATAAACAACCAAATATTCAATAATCAAGCAATATTATATTATAATTTAAGAATTTTTGATGAATTCTAGACAACACGATCATTCGTCACCCCGGAATAGGAAGGGACAAGAATCAATGGTACGAAAAACAAGAAAGTATAATCGAGAGCAAATATGGAGTTTTCAAGGACGTAGAGAATTTCTAGGAGAATTTTTAAGGCAGAGTGGATTGAGACTTCTAAGGGTTTAGTCAGTTGCGCAAGCTTGTATCAGTACAGTTATGTAACCGATACGATATGCGCTGACCTGCATGGGCCACCACAAAAACTTGTCACGACCCGCACTCGCTTTTCGGACGCGAGCTCGTGAGCAAGCCAGCTACGTATCGAGCGGACTCCAGCCCGACTCGAGTACGTATAAGCTGTCAAGGTCATGGTATCATGTCTAATCTAAACTATATCTCAATCCACATGAATCATATAAACAAGAATGAACAAGTATGGGTCATGGTCTGCAGCCCATTAGCATATTGTCCGATTAGACTCTAAGAATGATATGAGTATATAAAATAAGCAGAAAATATCATGGTACTGAATATAAAGCATGAGAGGATAATAAAAAAATATCTCAAGCAAATATCTGTATCATGTATCGTAATCCTCCACCATCCCGTTCTGCTAACTAACTCCATACCATCGCTAAACCTGAAGAGATCATCAGGTCCCCAGAGGACTAGCAAGATACATAATATACAAGCCAACATGTAACAGTACAAATATACAAAGAAGTAAGGAACAATCAAGGATATCCAACGAGACAAAATGAACTAAGACACAAGATCTAAACACAAGGATCCTAAGACACTGGCATGCCATACTAGAAATGGCTAATAGGTCAAGGCTATAGACTGCAGTCAAGGCAAGTACTCACAATCTATAGTGTCTCAATCACAGTCAAGGCAAGTACTCACAACCAAGACAGTAGCCAATCCTAGTATAAAATCCTATAGACCGTAGTCAAGGTAAGTACTCACAATCTATAGAATGTCAAAGTCAAGTCCTACTCAAGTCATGTCAAGTCAAGTCAAGTTATAATCAAGTCGAAGGAATCGTGGTGTAGGACAAGACGACTCTATCAAGGAATACATATGAAACTAATACAGTGTAACAGATAGAACTATCATAACAGAAAGGAATAAGAATGTGCTGGCAACTAGAAACATGTAAACTAAAACTATAACAGGATGAGTGTACTAGACATGGAATAAAGCAATCACGAACGTAAGGAAAAAAACAAAAGTGAGATAACGAACATGCATATAAATTATACTGTACAAGTTGGCAAGGGATACTTGTCTGGAGGTTGCACGAAGAGCCAACAATAAACCGTCAACCGGTAAGCCAAATAAGTCCAAAATCCACAAATGTCTCCGAAAGCTGAAATAGACATTTCCAACATTCTCAGAATAGTCAAATTAGCTAGGATTGCCTGTCCTTAAGTCCAATTCTGGACACAGGAGCAAAACGATAATTTTGGGCAAAAATGATGTCCGCCGTTGGACCCGCCTTGTACCGAAAATTGTGCCAGCGTTAATGGTCTCTAAAGTCGTCAAACTATATATCAACAGGTTTGGTTTTCCGATACGAACCCAACCGTATGTCCAAAGTTGGATTCCGGCGGGCCGTGCACAAAATCACCCGTTGAGTCGGACCGTAGGACCCGCAAAACGACGGTCCAATCAACTGTCTCAGAATTGGACCAAACATGGCATACAGGACCAGAAAAATGATACGGTCCTGTTGGCACAAGTTTCTTCTCGATCTAATGAGCGTGCACAAAGTAATTGATAAATTTGCACAGAGGCCGATACGGTGAATTTCGACGGATACACATCAAATTCGTCGCGCACACGTGACCAATTTGAATTCCGTCAAAGCTTACACGTCCACGAAGCCGATACGCACCTTTTGATGCTTTCAGTTTGCGACCATGTCGCCCGGATTGGCGGGACACACGTCG
Source organism: Iris pallida (assembly GCA_029216955.1). Lineage (NCBI taxonomy): Eukaryota > Viridiplantae > Streptophyta > Magnoliopsida > Asparagales > Iridaceae > Iris > Iris pallida. The sequence goes on along the minus strand of JANAVB010042619.1, from coordinate 5,700,249 downwards.
TATCGGAGGTTTTCGTGATTTTCAAAACAGATTTTTGGTAAACTTTGGGATCGGATTTCTCGACACGTAGTCAATGATTTCCAAATCCACAAAATGGGTCATGAAGTCATATATGTTGTCTATATCTGTATTCAAGTAAAATTTCTAAACGGTTACTGGATCGATCGGAATCGATCCTCCAATGTGGGTTCATGGACTGCGAAACTATCCTGTTTTCGAACAGTTATTCGCCAGTTTTGGCTTCGATTTCTCGGGCAATCTAGGATACTACAATTTAATCTATTTGAAAAGACTTAAAGTCATATAGGTTGAGTACATACTTGTTCAAGTGGTTCTTGGAATGATCCATTGTACGCGACAAAAAGTCGTCGTGAAGTTGGCACCCCCGTAGTACCCCGCTGTCGCGACTGCTCTGCTTCGACGCGCGCGCGCGGGGCCCTGGCCGCCACCGACGGCCTCGCGACGGCATTGTGGTGGCTGGGGTGCGGCGCTGTGGAGAGGTGGTGGTGGCGTCGGCTAGGGTTTAGAGTATTCCTTTCTTCCTCTCGACCTCGTTCAGAACTTATACGTATGTTCTGTTGTTTAAACAGACTGATGAGGTCGGGCCTGGCTCTCTGCTGGGCTCGGGGTATTTGGTTGGGCCGGGCTGGGGGGTTCTCTGTTTGGGCCGGTCTGCCCTGGCCTGGGTTGGGATTTAATTAATATATGTCTATTTATATATATATATATATATACACCCATATGTATACTTGGTAATATATATATCTATATATATATATATATATATATATATATATATATATATATATATATATATATATATATATATATATATTTTAATATACACATATACACACCTATTATATTATATATATACAAATATTTATATTATACATTTATATATATGTACACATATTTATATATACACATTTACACCCACGTATATAAATAACATGTATATACTTATATACATTATTAAATAATAATGATTAAATAAATTCATGTAGAAGGCAAATAAATATATATAGAAGGCAGATAAATATATGTAGAATTTAATAATGAATAAATCAATAATAATGAATAAATCAATAAATATATTTAGGATTTTATAGATGGCAAATAAATTCTTTGTTAATTAAATAAATATATAATAATGTATAGGATGAAATGTAACACTAAAAGTTTTAGAAGATAATAATATATACCAGTAGACATCTATATATCTGCATAGTTTAATACCACATCGCACAAAGGTAGCTAAGAAAATTATATATATTTTTTCTCAAAGTAAGTAGATCCAAAATGGAAAATATTGTGCATATTATATTTATATCCCATTAACAGAAAATACTTCATGCATTATAAAATAAGCTACAATTACATATACACATCTATATATCTACATGGACACCGTTGGTCGCACTGCATGACTATATGGGTTTGGGCTCAGTTCGGGTCCAGTTGAGTAGTTTAGTACAACCAGGTTTCCTAAAATTCCATAATCTAATTAATAAATAATTAAAATGTTCTATAGGGGTTAAGTCGCAACATGGCCTGGTTTTCCTAGTTAGGACATCACTATGGCTCGGCCTTCCCCTACCATGGCTAAACACTAGTCAAAGCACGTTACTGCACTATCCGTGCCATGATTCATAGTCGTCTTGTACTCCAAACTCAACCATGGCTAAAGTCGTCTACCGTAATAATTAACTAAATAATTATTTACAAAATCTAAAAATCACCATTCAAAAATAAAATAATTAATAAAAAAATATTACAAATTTCGGGAAGGAGAGCTACAGGAATACATGATGAAAGTGAAACGCACATGACATGATGTATCTGATGCTCCCGTGGGGGATAACATCGTATGAAAAGATCCATATAGTACTAATTCGTGTTTCCATCGTGACATCATCAAGTAAAGTAATCTAGAGCAAGAATATAGTCCTATCAAGTATAAAACGGTCAGAGAATGTACTCGCCTGATATCCTGAGTATCCGAATAAAATACTGCCTGAGGAGTGGTATCTGGCTCCTATTCAGAACAGTACAAGTCACAACATATCCAAATTGGTAAAATAAACTGCTATGATGCATTCTACATGATATTTGGATCAATCTAGGCTAGAGTTGTAAGTCCTAGATATTTTAAAATATTTTTAAATAAGGAATTTTAATTTTAGATAGCATTTATATCCTTAAAATAAATTATTATAATTATTAGAAATTTTCTAGAATTTTGAAATAATTTTAAAATAGTTTTTAAAGCTTAAAATATCATTTTGCAATTTATTAAATTATTTTAAATGCTTTTTGTAATTATTTTAAATATTTTAAACCAGTATGCAATATTTAAATTGTCTGTGCAAATTTTATTTGCACAGAGCAGAGCGGGGGTGGGGGGGGGGGTATTACGCAAATTCGATTTTGCACATAACTAAGGCGGTGGGAGTTTTTTGTAATTATCAAATATTGGGGGGGTTTCTGTAAGAATTTGTGACCATCGCCTTCGTCTAACCCTAATCCCGACGACCGGCGGCCTAAACCCTAAACCTAATTCCTAAAATCTAGGTCGGAACCCGAACCGAAACCCTAATTGAACCCAGCCCCGTCCTATAAATAGACCCTCCGACCTAAACCCTAACCCCACTCACCACCCCGACCGACCTAGCTACCGTTACGTAGTCTTCTTCTCCGACGAGCTCGCTGGAGTTAAACGCTGAGCCATGTCGCCACCGTTCTAGCCGCTGCCGTAGCCGCGCACCACCACCACCTTGTTCGCCTCGACGAGACGAACCCAGCGCCACTCTTTGTCGCCGACCACGACGCCTCCTCCGCCGTATAGCACCCCCGATAGCTCCCTCGTGCCGGACATGTACGTGTCTCTTCGTATCTACTTCACCCCCGTGTCTCGTTTTCACGTAGATGGGTCATTTCGTGTCGGTAAGTTTAATGGTGGACTCAGACACGAGAAATTCGTGTCGTGCGTGTCGTGCTAGCCTCGGACACAGGATTTGTGTGCCCGTGTCCCTAACTGTCAGGACACAGGTTTAAAATAAATGGTTTAATGGGTTCGAGTTGAACAGTAACCAGTTTAACCCGCACAGTAATGGGTTTTAATTTAATGGATTTACTGTGTATAATGGGTATGGGTTTGGGCCCAATGGGTTTGGGCTGAATTATATATATATATATATATATATATATATATATATATATATATTATATATACTGTTAAATATTGTATATATATACTGTATTTATATATATATATATATTTATATTAAGTATTTTCTATATGTATACATAATATATATATATATATATATATATATATATATATATATATATATATATATATATATATATATATATATATATATATATATATATATATATTTGTTATATATGTATATACTTCTAATTTAATGTAATTTTTGTGCTATATATTATTATGTATAAATTTACAAGTTATTTTATTATATAATTTTATGACTTGTGTATTTCACTACATAAAAATATATATTATTTAAGTACTTTAATATTCATTTGTATATATATATATATATATATATATATATTAATATATGTATTTTTGTATTTCGATTGATTACGGCCATTTGAGTGCAGACCTAGCATGAATTCTGTGGATTCAAATGAGCCTAAATACATTCAAAGCCTGTACAAGTCATATCGGACTTGATTCATGGCTTTGGGTCCCGTATCTGGACTCCGGTTCAATTTCGTATACGTGGATAAAATAGTAAATAATTAATTATTTATTTTCCAGAAATTGTAACTTGCTGCATTTGAATTTGTATATATATTTTAATTGCTGTAAAAATCTGAAACAAATTGTATTAAAATACTATGTTAATTTAGCCAATTTAATATAATTTTTTTAGGATTATTTAGTAATTTTGACATTTTATAAAAATAGGAAAACAGAACTCATTTTCAGGATACTTATGTTTACTGATTTTTAATAAATATCTATGAGGGTTTTTAAATTCCAAAAAAATTAGTATAAATTTCTATAATTAACAAGGTTGAGTTTAGAGCTTTGTTTTATAATTATTAGGGTCGTATAACTATTTTAATAATTGCTAGAGTGAAGTACACATATGGGATTATTAATTAATAATTGTTTTTAAGTCATGACTTGTGATTTTTTTTGGTATTTCTAGTATTTAAAATGTTGACCTACCTTAGAGTAGAAGACCTAGAGGTTGGTTTAGATACAATATCACCTCACGTTGGATTCCTATGCTAATTTCACTTAGCTAAGTATCCAAATGCGTCGTGTTACTCTAGTAGTGTTAGTCTTTGTTTATAACTTAGATAGCTGAGATAGTTCATATTTGTGACAGTGCCAGGACACCAGACATCTATAACATTTCCTTCACTACCTTGCTTTGCTAGAGGCAAGTACCTCTACAAACTTTATTTACTGTATATAATGAAATGTGTATAAACAATGCTAAATACCGCAAGTCATATTTCTCTATGTTTCACATATTTACACTGCTCTCAGTATCCACCATGTTTTATGCTATTATCGTATCTCTCACATGTTTAGAATTCGGGTTATGGAAAAACTGATAGTTGAGTACGTGATCATGTCCCCTTTACCGTACTCGAGCAAAGTTTTATTTTATATGTTACTGCGCCGTAGGCCTTTTTCCCAAAGCGGATTTGTGCGTATGTACATCTATCGTCGTATCACTTGTACGGAAGTACATTTTATTTACATGTGCCCTCCTGCATATTGTACACCTATTGACGATCACGTACCTGCTACAGTTTTAAATATTATATTACATCTGTCTCTATGACATGTGTCATTGCCATGATAGATTATGATATACCATGATTCATGTTTATTACACTTCAGTTCATGCTTCGTATATTTAGTTTGTTAGAATCAGTACTTGCTCCCGTCCTGATAGGATAACGTTGTAGGTATACTTACCGAGGAGGAGTTGCTATGTGATTCCTATTATGGAGTTGCCGTCGAGGATCAGACTTTACCTTACGAGGATGTACCTGCGGGGAAACTCGTCTAGTTTGTGTAGTTGCTCGGGACTTTTGAGAGTAGTCATGTTGTTAGACTATGTATTTTGATACTGGACCTGTATCCAGTCTTATGTCTTGGCTATGTATTTGGAACATATTTTTATACGAGATGATTTTGTGTTCGGAATATTATTCTGACTCAATATGACATATAGAACTGTTATCACACTTTGATTATATATTGTTTATCTTTAGAACAGCTTACTACGCTTTATCTCTAGCGTAGGCTGGACATGACTCGGCCCGGCCCAACAATTTGGGTAGCGGATCGTGACATATTTTTAGTGGTGGCCCAAGCAGGTCCTGACTAAATTGTTTGGTTACGTCATTGTACCAAGTAAGCCTGTAATTAGGAACTTAAGGTAACTAGATAACACTAGGAATGACATTTAGAATACCTAGAGGATTACCAGGATTGTAACATAGGAAACGCATCGCAGCATATGCTCGTTATTATAAATTAGACTTTCTTGTTGTTATGATTGTTTACTTTAAAGAGTTCTTATAAGTCCTTTTATTTAATAGATGGTCCTCACCCGCTCGTCCCAGTATGCCACACCTGAAAATGGCACACTTCCTATCCAGTCGATTGACCAGTTGACCGATGCACCTCCACCTCCATCTACCATACTCCCCCACTCCACAAATCCACCAACCCAGATGCCACCACCACCCTCCACATCACAGTCTCAGCATGACCCGATACTCCCACCACCACCTATTAGTATACCTGCCCAGGCTTCCGTCACTCTCGACGGGAACCAACTGCTCACTCTGATCCATGGGTTCCTAATGACCCATCAGGAGCAGACCACCTTACTCCGCCCGAGCATGGAGCGTTCAGAGGAGCGTACCATGGTCCCACCACCGGTAGAGCCACGGCAAAGAGCGGAGAATATCAAGGACTTCATGGGCTTAAACTCCAGGGAGTTTATGGGGACTGAAGGCATCGTAGTAGCAGATGACTGGCTAGACTCGGTAGAGAGGAAGCTCCTCGGAGCTAGGTTGTTGGGTGACCTTCAGGTCGAGGCAGCAGGATTTCTGCTGACAGACTTGGCAGGAGTTTGGTTCAGGAATGAGCTACTATTCACGAGAGGGAGGGCCACATGGGATCAGTTCAAGATCCAGTTCAAGAAGAAATTCTTCTCGACCACCGCTAGAGTAGCCATGGGGCTACAATTCCAGAACATCCAACCGGGGAACCGTTCTGTTGACGAGTACGCGGCACACATCATTCACAAGTCACACAAGTCTAACAACACACAAAACTCATGTGTATAAATTTCGTATACACATAGGCTTGCACATTGGGATACACATAGGCTATACTACATAGGCTATATGCCATATACACATATATAGGCAACACACATATTTTAATTACCACATTCACATATCTACTAAATTATGTAGGCATTATATATTTATATCCATATTACATATTCACACACAAGATTATAGATATTGTAAATATATATATACAAAATAGAGAGAGATATAGTGTCACGTACATATATGTGTGAGTGTGTGTGTGTGTGAACAGGAATTAGTGCATCTCAGTTTTCAGTGTGAAATGTGTGTATATGTCAATGTTCCCAAATCAGTGTTACAATTCACAGGTTCTCAGGTTTTACATTATGCCTTTGTGTATGTGTGTGTAACATAGCTAGCAAGGATTCTCAGTTTTCATGTGTGCACCATTAGTGTATCAATTTCAGATTTGTGTAGTGTGTGTGTGAGGAATACATTCCCAGTTTTGTGACAGTTAGGTATGTGTAGATAGGGTGTGTGTGTGCATGACAGTTTCAGTGTGCAAATGTGTGAGTGTCAATACTATTCTCAGTGATTCTCAGTTTCCAGGTTAATGTGTAATGTGTGGGTGAGTGATATGTGTAAGCCCCCTGAATTTCAGGGTTTATTTTTATTTTTCTGAATAAAATATTTTCTCACAGTATCGGTATTTATATACGGATACGTATTTTGTAGTGTATTTCATATTTTTTTGATTTTCGTAATGCTTTAAAAATGTTTCCTAACTTATAGATTTTTCCTTGGCCGGCATACCGCCAGTATACCGGAGTATACCGACGGCATACCGTCCAGACAGATTTTCTACATTTTAGATATTTTCGATTTCAGATATTTTCATGAATAGTGTTTCGGATATTTTTGTGAATAGTGTTTAGATATTTTCGTGAATAGTGTTTAAGATATTTTCATGAACAGTGTAGATGCACCCTATTACCCATTGGATATTTGGTTTTGTTTGAATGGTTAGGATTGACTTAGATTTTCACTTGGATCACGATCCGACGGCTAAGATTAATTTTCCCTTCTATATATACCCTTTCACTTTCTCTCTCCTTTCTCTTTTCATTCTCTTCACTCTCTCTTTCCACTTCTTCTTCCTTTCTCTTTCCTTGGAGCTTTGCTGGGAGCTTGGCCTTGAGGTCTAGAGTGTGGTTTCGTATCCCTCTTGGTGGTGGAATAGAAGATTAGGCTTGGAGCTTAACCTAGGCAAGTGCATCTTGCTCAAAAGTGGCATGACCATACTTTATTTTTTTTCTATAAAAACTAGAGTTTTATTGGCCTATAATTTGCTTCTTTAAATTGTTAACATGTTTAGCATATAGCACTTTTGGTTTTGATCGACAGTATTGCGTAGATATGAGTTTCTAGATATGATTTTTGAGTATTTTGAGGTTTTGATCTATCAAATGTTTTGATTTGTGAAAACTAATACTTCCATATTGTTGGAAATTCAATTCTATTCAATTTTGACTTTTGAAAGTCCAAATTTTGATTTAAAATGAAGTTTTTATAGCCGAAACAAGTTTTAGCGAAAATCTGGATTTTGTTGCTGTTTGGAAAAACGGTATACCGTCGGTATGCCGCAGTATACTGCCGGTATGCCATTTTTGGCACCAGAAACTTACTGTCTTTAGTTTGGTATACCGCCGGTATGCCGCAGTATACCGTCGGTATGCCGTTTTATGCTGTTTTAGGCTGTTTTTGTCCGTTTTTGCCCGTTTTTGTCCGTTTTTGATAATTTCTCGATTGTAATAGACTCTTAACATGATTAGATGACCTTGGATAGTTAAAGAATGATTGTACACTCTATATACATGGTACATGCTTATGTTTACGTATTATTCTATGTCCAAATTATAGATAGTGGCCTGTTATGGTGCACTCCAGATTACTATATATGCCTAGCTCGATATAGTGGCTCGTAGTAGCGCACTCATGACTTGATTTTCTTATTGATTTCTAGACCCTAGAAAGTTAGTTTGAGTATAGTGTCACCCCACATTGGACTTGAAATTGACCGGAGTTGACCAGTTGACCAAAGTCAACTATAAGTCAACCTCTGACCCAGTTTGTCTTAGTTTGCCCTAGTTAACTAGACATTATAGTATGTCTTTTTCACCCTGATTAGCTATTGTATTATCTCATCTTTAGGACTGTGGCTTCACTCCGAGCCTTGATTCATATTGATAGCAGGATCCCAGGCAAGTACATCTACAAACTCATTTACTGTCTTTTAATGCTAGAACATGTATTAACCCTGTTAAAATATTGATCATTGAGGTAGCAAGTTAAATCTTCATATGTTGTATTACTTCCAGTACCTGTCATGCTTATACTGCTCCCAGTATCTCCCACATGTTTTTACTGTTCTCGTATCTCTCACATGTTATATATATATGGGTTGTGGGAAAACTGACAGTTGAGTACGTGATCATGACCCCCCTATAGTAGCGAGTGAGGTCGCATTTTATATGCATACCTTATCGTAGGCCATTATCCCGCATTTCTGTACGGATGTACACCTATGCTTGTGCACTTGTACGTATGTACATTTTATTTATATTGTGCCTCAGCACTTTGTACATCTATTGACCGATCACGTACCTGCTACAGTTTTAAACATTACATATACATCTGTCTCTATGACATATGTATCCTTGCCATGATAGATTATGAGATATACCATAATTTCAGATATGCCATGTTTCCTATGTTACTATGTTACTGTGATCCCAGTTGTACCATGAGGCCATGTTTCCAGTATTTTCTGTTTTATAGATTTATCACACCATGTTTCTTGTTGTACATCTCTTTCATTATATGTTCAGTATTTTAGTTGTAGAGGTTGTACTTGCTCCCGTCCTGACAGGATAACGTTGTAGGTATACTTTTCGAGGAGGAAATGCTATGTGTTACATATTATGACACTGATTTTGAGGACCTGGTCTTTGCTCCAGTAGAGGCCCCAGTGGGAAACCTTACTTAGTTATCTTTTTGTTTTTTTTTAGACTTAGACTCTGTCTGTACTTGTATTTGGATATTGGACTTTGTCTCCAGTTAGATACTTATAAAGTGTATTATCAAGTATGTGCTTATGTTACCTTCGCTTATAGATGCTGTGTTGTAATGAACCTTAAATGTGATTTTAGAACTGTTAGCTGCTTAGATCCTTTATTGTTTATTCTAGAACAGCTTACTGCGCTTTAACCAAGCGTAGGCTGGACATGGCTCGGCCCGGCCCAATAATTTGGATATCGGGTCATGACATATTTTTAGTGGTGGCCCACGCAGGTCTCGACTTAAGTTGTTTGGTTATGTTATTGTACCAAGCATGCCTGCAATTAGGATCTAGGACAACTTGATAACACTAGGAATAACATTTAGAACACCTAGAGGAATGCTAGGATTGCAACATAGGAGAACTCGTCACAGCATAGGACCGTTAACTGTATTTAGTCTCTTGTTTGTATTTCAGTGGGTCAATTTTGACCAAGTTTGTACCCTTGGGATGACCCCTGAGGATCTCACTCTAATCTTATCTAGAAATCTGTTATCACTTATTTCTATTTGTTCTTCCTTAAATTCGTTGTTGAATATAATTTCTGATTTTTGTTGTTGACGTTGATCTTGCATCGTGATAAATTTTGTGGATTAAATTGTTATATATCCTGATAAGGTAAATGTCTGCTTTAGTTATGAAGTTTAGAATTTATCGCAGCCATATTAGCTGGTATGACAAAAACATAGAGCCTGATTTTGGATATACTATTCTATTCATATAATTTAGATTTTCTTGCAGCCATACCGGTTGGCGTGGCGAGGATTCTAGATAACATGATTATAGGGTGTATACCATAGTTATGACTCTATCGTTTATTGCATCTAAGCATACTGGTGTGGCGAAAATTCTGGCAACATGATTCTAGATAGATGTGTATGGTTATCAGAACGTATCTTAAATTGATTCACTTCTTTTGACCTAATGAACAAGAATGATTCCTACTATTATTTCTTGTTTCGTCATTCTTTCTTTCCTTCTCATCGTATGATAATTTCCTCGCCTTACCATTATTTTCTTCGTCTTGATTAACTATGTCCCGATTTCACCAATCATCTATCTTGTACCTTTTCCTGTCAACTACACTGTTAAATCATTTAAATTCTTGTATCTCTTCACCTTGAAAAAGTTAAGGAAGTGTCGTAAATCATCTAGATCAGAAGGCATATTTTGTTATCAAGTGATATCTTCGTAGGAATATGAGATTTTGGAAAAAAAAAGAGACTTCGTGGATAATTTTATTTAAGGTGGATAATATTTGAAAGTGTACGATGAAGAGAATATGAAAGCTGGTTTTATAATGGAGAATAAATTTTGTAAGGCCTAGTAGTATTAGATTCGATTTGGAGGAGCGTGATTTGAACAAGTTCAAGGATTTCATAAACTTGATTTAGAGGTTTCGGATCAATTTATGACAATATGGAAGAATTTGGAATTAAAGATGATTTTAAAGATGATTAAGTGGATAGTTTTGAGTTATATGTTTTTAGAAATTAGCAATTAGGCCTATGGTAAACATGTTAATGTTCAATCTTTATGACAGAAGGGTACAGTTTTGGTAGTAGTCATATAAATGTTGAATTTCACATTGGACTTGTGAGATAAAGGTATGAATGGCAATTAATGATCAGATAAATTTGATAGTATCAGAGAGATGATTAACTTGACTTCCTTATGAAACTTGTCTTTTTCTATCATAAAGGAAATTTGACTTATTTTTTATCCTTGATTTGTTTCTCAAATTTCAATATCGTTAAGATTTTGATCCCCTCTGATTATGACCGAATGAGCAGGAATAAATTCTTATTATCATTCTTCCCTGTCTTGATTAACTCTGTTCTATCTACATCTACAATTAGGATTATAGGTTCTCTAGGACTCTCCAACAGGATTGCTTTCGTGTTATCTTTTGGACATAATTATCTTTGTGTTACGTCTTTCCTATGACTTGACTAAACTCTTTTTTTAACCTCTGGGATAATTCTTTTCGTTATGTATTCCATTGTCTTCGTACCATTCTTGGAGATATTCTGACGAACTTTCCGTCTTGCTTGACCTTTAACTTGTTTGGACACTGTTATGGATTGCTTGACCCAGTCTTAGTTTGTTACCTTCTATTTCATAGGCGACCGAAATAGCCAAACCTCGTTAACTGATTCTGTAGTATAACTATAGATGTATTGTGTGATTGTGATAAATACTTTTCCTAATGATTGGTTAGATTAAGCTTATAGGACAAGTATGAGTGACTGACTGTAGTAGACTTGGAAACCATTAAGAACGATTGTATTGATAGTATGACTTGATGATAGGGTATCTAAGATGGAGAAATGAAATATTATATTGTTGTGACTACGGATTGAAGATCCGAACCCTGTACTTACGAATTGAGGATTTATCATTTGTAGAATTTTGGTGGATTATCTATAGCTAATTATATGTGATTATAGGGTATATCGATATGTGGAATGATATAGAATAAGTTAGAATAAGATATAATATTGCGTACGAGATCGAAAAGATATCAGTTAAAACGACAAAGAACGAGGCAAAGACATATGTACATTGGTAATTAATAAATCGGGAGTTTTGAAATCGAGGATTTATATTCGGAGGACTTGTTGAGTAAAAAGAAGAAGGGTCTACGCCAAGAATAAGAATTGAATGTATGATTTCAAGGAGAAACTGTAGGAAAGGATTGACGACAAATGATGCAAAGGAACGATGGATTGATAGAATATGGATACTTAGGATGCAATAAGAAAATCCAGTATTTACAATTGAGGTTGAAAATATGGTTGATGATTAAGCATTGTTTGCTTATGAACATATACCCAGAGAATGACCTATATTTTAGGGTACATAAATGTTTCATATTAGTATGGAAGATTCTAAAGGATATATGACGTAGTTTATGATAGAAGGACTTTGTTGAACCTGAACCAAAAAGATTGTAAAGAGAAACGTAAGAGATGATTACAAGGGTAGCAGATTGAGTATCGTAGCCAGAGCAGCTACATGTTATAGTTTGACCTATTGGGTAATTTTTAATTTCGAGGACGAAATTTTTGTAAGGTGGGTAGGATGTAAGCCCCCTGAATTTCAGGGTTTATTTTTATTTTTATGAATAAAATATTTTCTCACAGTATCGGTATTTATATATGGATACGTATTTTGTAGTGTATTTCGTATTTTTTTGATTTTCGTAATGCTTTAAAAATGTTTCCTAACTTATAGATTTTTCCTTGGCCGGCATACCGCCAGTATACCGGAGTATACCGACGGCATACCGTCCAGACAGATTTTCTACATTTTAGATATTTTCGATTTCAGATATTTTCATGAATAGTGTTTCGGATATTTTTGTGAATAGTGTTTAGATATTTTCGTGAATAGTGTTTAAGATATTTTCATGAATAGTGTAGATGCACCCTATTACCCATTGGATATTTGGTTTTGTTTGAATGGTTAGGATTGACTTAGATTTTCACTTGGATCACGATCCGACGGCTAAGATTAATTCTTCCTTCTATATATACCCTTTCACTTTCTCTCTCCTTTCTCTTTTCATTCTTTTCACTCTCTCTTTCCACTTCTTCTTCCTTTCTCTTCCCTTGGAGCTTTGCTGGGAGCTTGGCTTTGAGGTCTAGAGTGTGGTTTCGTATCCCTCTTGGTGGTGGAATAGAAGATTAGGCTTGGAGCTTAACCTAGGCAAGTGCATCTTGCTCAAAAGTGGCATGACCATACTTTATTTTTGTTTTCCATAAAAACTAGAGTTTTATTGGCCTATAATTTGCTTCTTTAAATTGTTAACATGTTTAGCATATAGCACTTTTGGTTTTGATCGACAGTATTGCGTAGATCTGAGTTTTTAGATATAATTTTTGAGTATTTTGAGGTTTTGATCTATCAAATGTTTTGATTTGTGAAAACTAATACTTCCATGTTGTTGGAAATTCAATTCTATTCAATTTTGACTTTTGAAAGTCCGAATTTTGATTTATAATGAAGTTTTTATGGCCGAAACAAGTTTTAGCAAAAATCTGGATTTTGTTGCTGTTTGAAAAAACGGTATACCGCCGGTATGCCGTAGTATACCGCCGGTATGCCATTTTTGGCACCAGAAACTTACTGTCTTTAGTCCGGTATACCGCCGGTATGCCGCAGTATACCGCCGGTATGCCGTTTTATGCTGTTTTAGACTGTTTTTGTCCGTTTTTGCCCGTTTTTGTCCGTTTTTGATATTTTCTCGATTGTAATAGACTCTTAACATGATTAGATGACCTTGGATAGTTAAAGAATGATTGTACACTCTATATACATGGTACATGCTTATGTTCACGTATTGTTCTATGTCCAAATCATAGATAGTGGCCTGTTATGGTGCACTCCAGATTACTATATATGCCTAGCTCGATATAGTGGCTCGTAGTAGCGCACTCATGACTTGATTTTCTTATTGATTTCTAGACCTAGAAAGTTAGTTTGAGTATAGTGTCACCCCACATTGGACTTAGAATTGACCGGAGTTGACCAGTTGACCAAAGTCAACTATAAGTCAACCTCTGACCCAGTTTGTCTTAGTTTGCCCTAGTTAACTAGACATTATAGTATGTCTTTTTCACCCTGATTAGCTATTGTATTATCTCATCTTTAGGACTGTGGCTTCACTTCGAGCCTTGATTCATATTGATAGCAGGATCCCAGGCAAGTACATCTACAAACTCATTTACTGTCTTTTAATGCTAGAACATGTATTAACCCTGTTAAAATACTGATCATTGAGGTAGCAAGTTAAATCTTCATATGTTGTATTACTTCCAGTACCTGCCATGCTTATACTGCTCCCAGTATCTCCCACATGTTTTTACTGTTCTCGTATCTCTCACATGTTATATATATATGGGTTGTGGGGAAACTGACAATTGAGTTCGTGATCATGACCCCCCCTATAGTAGCGAGCGAGGTCGCATTTTATATGTATACCTTGTCGTAGGCCATTATCCCGCATTTCTGTACGGATGTACACCTATGCTTGTGCACTTGTACGTATGTACATTTTATTCACATTGTGCCTCAGCACTTTGTACATCTATTGACCGATCACGTACCTGCTACAGTTTTAAACATTACATATACATCTGTCTCTATGACATATGTATCCTTGCCATGATAGATTATGAGATATACCATGATTCCAGATATGCCATGTTCCCTATGTTACTATGTTACTGTGATCCCAGTTGTACCATGAGGCCATGTTTCCAGTATTTCCTGTTTTATAGATTTATCACACCATGTTTCTTGTTGTACATCTCTTTCATTATATGTTCAGTATTTTAGTTGTAGATGTTGTACTTGCTCCCGTCCTGACAGGATAACGTTGTAGGTATACTTTTCGAGGAGGAAATGCTATGTGTTACATATTATGACACTGATTTTGAGGACCTGGTCTTTGCTCCAGTAGAGGCCCCAGCGGAAAACCTTGCTTAGTTATCTTTTTGTTTTTTTTGAGACTTAGACTCTGTCTGTACTTGTATTTGGATACTGGACTTTGTCTCCAGTTAGATACTTATAAAGTGTATTATCAAGTATGTGCTTATGTTACCTTCGCTTATAGATGCTGTGTTGTAATGAACCTTAAATGTGATTTTAGAACTGTTAGCTGCTTAGATCCTTTATTGTTTATTCTAGAACAGCTTACTGCGCTTTAACCAAGCGTAGGCTGGACATGGCTCGGCCCGGCCCAATAATTTGGGTATCGGGTCGTGACAATATGTTCTCAGATTTAACAGTTTTCAGTGTGTGTGTATAGATGAATAGGAAAAATAGTGCATTATTCCCATGTTAGACAGTGTATCCAATATCAGTTCACCAATTTCAATGCAACTCAAAAACTAAAATACTTAGCTAATTATGAAACCTAACATGCAAGCTTAACTCAGTTGTAAATATGTGTACCCACATTGAAATTGAACCAACAACCAAAGCAGAACACATATGACAATATATTAATCTTCCAGGAAAACAGTGTATACATATACTCTCAGGAATCAGTCCCAAGCAATTCGAAACCCATTTTCCATGTTAACTTGAAACCCAATCATGTAGGTAAACTTTTAGATGCATATGGGTGAACAACATCACAATTTAATCAGCAAAAACAGTTTAACACATGTTTCACTTTAAAAAATGGCGACTCTGCTGGGGAATAAAGAAGAAATTCAAACATAATATTTCTTCAAGAATTTGCCAATGATCAGCATCATAAGCAAATCTCTATTAGGTTTAGACAACCTATAGGCACCATTGGAGAATACAGACTCGACTACATAGGGACCTTCCCATTTTGCTTGGAATTTCCCTTTGCTCTTATGAGTCATCACCATCGGTCTTCGAATAGCTAGAACTAGCTCACCGACTTTAAATACCCTCTCTTTAACTTTACGATTAAAAGTTCGAGATATACGGGCTTGATAAAGCTCAATGTGCTATTGCGCTTGAAGACGCTTTTCGTCCAATCCTTCAAGTTCTTGAAGTCTCAACCGATCATTATTCTCTGTAGTAAGCTCATTAGCAATGGCTATTCTAAGAGATGGAATATGAATTTCCAGTGGAAGAACAGCCTCACATCCGTAAACCAGTAGAAATAGTGTAAAACCAGTAGGAGTTCGGACTGTTGTTCGATAAGCCCATAAACATTCTCTAAGTTTCTCATTCCAATCACGTTTATTAGAAGAGACAAACTTTTTGAGAAGTTTAATGATTGTCTTGTTGAAAGCTTCGGCCAAACCATTAGCAGCTGGATTATAGGCCGTAGAAGCCAGATTTTGGATCCGATTCTTGTCACAAAATCGATAAAATGCCTGACTGGCAAATTGTGGTCCATTGTCATGAATTATCCGTCGGAGAATCCCAAAGCGATAAATGACATGGTGTTTGATGAAACTAACCACATTTGATGTTTTTACTTCAACAAGGGGAATAGCTTCCGCCCATTTAGAGAAATAATCGGTTATAGCCAATATAAACCGATGTCCTTTGACAGAAGGAGGATTAATCGGACCAATAATATCCATACCCCAGGCTTCGAAGGGCCAAGAAGCTGCTGTAGGATGTAGGAATTCAGATGGTTGGTGAATAAAATCAGCATGAGTCTGACACACTTTACACCGTCTAGCATAATCCATAGCGTCTGCTATCATGGATGGCCAATAATATCTCATTTTTCGAATACGGTCCTGTAATTTCAGACCCGGTTGATGGGCACCACAGACACCATCATGAGCTTCACGGAGTGTTTGTTTAGCTTCACTCTCAGAGAGACAACATAGTAAAAGTCCGTCATAAGCACGACGATATAACATATGTAAGGAAGAATTATAATAGAATCGAAATGATCGTCTCTTGACTGATGCAGCTTCTTTTTGATCTTCAGGTAAAATCCCATGGATCGCATAATCAATGAATGGACTTCTCCAATCCCTTTGTTGAGAACTTGATTCTGTAGTATAACTCTGTTCAATATGCAAGTTATTCTTTACACAGAATAAGTCCCGATCCAACAAAGTTATGGTATTTTGTCTTCTAATTGGAACGGCTAAGTCTGCAGCTAAACTAGCAAGAGCATCAGCTTTCAAGTTCTGAGAACGTGGTACAAATTCGATGAAAAATTCTTTGAATGAAAGGACCAATTCGATTACCACTTGATGGTAAGGAATGAGGTCAGGGTTTCTGACTTCATATGTCCCTCTGACCTGATTAATAATCAGTTGAGAATCTCCATAAGCTTCCAGGAACTCGATGTCCAATTGTTTTGCTACTTGGAGACCAATCAGCAGAGCATTGTATTCTGCCACATTGTTGGAACATGGCTCATTAAGAGAATAAGCACGGTATATGACCATTTTGTCAGGAGAGACTAGGACGATGCCTACTCCAGAGACAATATTGCCTTTAGGTCCAACTCGTGATGCTCCATCAAAATATAATTGCCAAATATCATCCTTTATAGTCATATTGCAATCCACAACTTCATCTGGAATGTCCTCATATAGCTTCGATGTTTCAGGTATAGGGTGAGCTGCTAAGAAATCAGCTAATGCTTGGCCCTTCATTGATTTTTGAGGTACATAGACCATATCATAAGGAGTGAGCAACATCGCCCAGGTGGCTAACCTGGAGTTAAGAATGCTGGGTTTTCTCATCAACACCTGAATAGGATTTATTCTGGAGATAACATGAATAATCTGTCCTGACACATAATGTCGTGTCTTTTGAATAGCAAAAACTAAGGCCAGACATTGTTTTTCCATAGGAGTGTACCTGTGTTCAGCTCCGACCATCATTCGGCTAAGATAATAAATTGCCTGTTCATGTCCCATGTCACTTTTCTGTGCAAGAAGAGCACCAAGGGAATGATCTAAGGCTCGAACATATAGCAAAAATGGTCTTCCCACCATTGGGGGTACCAAAACAGGTGGATTTGTAAGGTATTGTTTGATGTCATTGAAGGCTTTCTGACATGCTTCATCCCAGACAAATGATACACCTTTCTTTAATAAACGGAAGAAAGGTTGACATCTCCCAGAAAGATTGGATATAAATCTCCTGATATAAGTAATGCGACCTTGGAAACCACGAAGTTCTTTTAGATTACGCGGAGGACACATTTCAAGAATCGCTTTGATTTTGTCAGGATCAATATGGATACCCTGAGAAGTGATGACAAATCCCAAAAACTTACCACTGGAAACCCCTAAGAAAGACTTAGTAGGATTCATCTTCAGTTGATGTTGGCGCATCAACTCAAATACTGCCTTCAAGTCTTGAATGTGATCATCTTTTGATCGACTCTTGACAGTAATATCATCTACATAATATTCAACTATTTTTTATAGATGTTCTTAAAAGATGCTGCTCATGGCCCGTTGATACGAAGCACCGGCATTTTTCAGTCCGAATGGCATAACCGTATAGCAGAAAACTCCAAGGGGTGTACGAAAAGTGGTATGCTTTTCATCTCTTGGATGCATCTTAATTTGATTGTATCCTGAAAATCCGTCCATGAAAGACATGCGTTCAAAACCACATGTGTTGTCTATCATGACATCGGTAATTGGAAGTAGAAATTCGTCTTTTGGACAAGCTGCATTAAGATCCCGAAAATCTATGCAAACTCGAATTTTTCCATTCTTCTTTATAACAGGAACAATGTTGGCAACCCAATCTGGGTGTTGTTCTTCACGAACAAAGCCACATGTGATCAGCTTTTTGACTTCTGCTTCAATTGCGTCCATCATATCTGGTCGAAAACGCCGCTGCTGTTGTTTCACAGGCTTGGCATTAGGAAGAATATTGAGTTTATGAGTAGCTACTTTAGGATCTAAACCCGACATATCCTCATAACTCCATGCAAAGATATCGATATATTCTTTAATCAGCTGTATCAACTCTTTCTTTTCATCTTCATAATGATTTTTACTGATAAATATCGGCTTGGATGTAGTTCCATCTCCGACATCAATCTAGACAATTTTATCCTCTGTACGTGGCTATCGCTGTTCAAAACGAAGCTCCCATTGAGTGTCCATTTATTGTGCCCAATGGTCATTCTCAAATGGTTCTGATTCACTATCAGTTTGAACCATGTTAACTGAGAATATACACTCAGATTCATCATAATAGTCTCCCTCAGAATATGAGGATTGTAAAAAACTGGAAGAACATTCTTCTTCCATATTTTTCTTGCATGTGTGGGATGTATCCGATTCGACGAATTAGATTTCTTCCGAATCTGAGGATTGTGAAGAACTGGAAGAAAATTCTTCTTGTATATCTTCATTAAACATGTGGGACGGATCGTATCCCAACCCATGCCAAGTTTTCTGGTAAAATAGATCACCGAATAATGGTAACCGTCTACCTTTGCCTTGATTGAGACCCTGCATTGTCTTCAAATCATATCCCATATTCTGGATAATCTTGAGAGATTGTTGACTATATTTGTCGATTCATATTCTTCCTTTATCTTTATCTCTAAGATCATCTGTCTGAATAACAGGGATATTTCTAGCCAGACCAAACATAATTTGGTGCTTGTTTTTCTTATCAGACGGAATCACGAAATAAGATTCTTCGTGACGTCTATAAGTTACACAAACTTGTGATAAAGTGGCTACAGAAAGAAGATAGGAAGAAGATGTTAGGAACCTTTGAGCATAAGGTCCAACATCGACATGAGGAGGAAAGGAATTTTCCTTATGGTCAATATATAAGGTTTCCTCTGTATTTATGTCATTTTTATGATGATTTTGATCATTAGGAGATAAAGTCATTCTTTCAATGAATTTGACATCCATATACTCTAAACAAAAATCTTTATTGATATTAGAAAGTACAGAATGATCAATATTTACATTATTTACAATTTGACTGCTACGCTTCGGATTGATCATTAACGGACCATCATCCGTCTTCTGCGTAGATTTGCCAAGGTTGATGATCAGTGGTGGTTCTGGATTATTCGTACGAGAAGTACGTCCCTTGACCTTGATCATAAGAGGTTGAACTTGGTTCTTGGCTGGAATACTCACTGATTCCTCAGATGAAGCCCGAGTTCTTCTTTTGACCTTGATCACCAAAGTTTGATCATTGACAGGTTGGGGTTGGATTCGGCCTTTGACTTTAATCTTCAAAGGTTGCTCTTTCGGAGGATCTTCATTGACAGATTGATCTTCGACAGGTGATCGATCTTCGGCCATTTCCGATATCTCCTTTACATGCTCCTGCTTATAGAGCATTGAATCAGAGAAATAAGCTTCAACACCCTTAAAGGGATTGATATCTGCAAATTTGGTCTTCACAACCCCTTGAGAATCTACGTACTTGAAGCATTGGTGGAGAGTTGAAGGCACAATATTATGCTCATGTATCCACGATCTTCCAAGGAGGATGTTGTAAGATACATCTGAGTTGATAACATAAAAGGTCGCCATAGTTCGAAGATCACCAATTTGAATCTTCAGACGAATCTTTCCCAGTGGTTTACTCTTTCCAGAGTTGAAACCAACTATTGTGGTACTAGTGTAAGTCAAATCACTAGTAGGGATCCTCAAAGGTCGTAGCATACTTTGAAGAATTATGCTAATTGAAGATCCAGTATCAATATAAATCCTGTCAATTTCTGTAGATTCAATATACCCGGTGTAGCATAGAGGTCTGTCATGCTTGTTATGCTTTAGCAGCATATCTTCTTACGTGAAGGTAATGTTAGGAATTGCTTCCATCACACTATGACAATGTGGACATGACACTGGTATATTGTCAGGACTCTTGAGTTGAGCTAAGCATGAATCAGCTTGTAGCAAAGCTTCACTCAAAGTTTTGCGACTTTCTTTAGAAAGGCGAAACAGCTCGAAGATAGAGAGTCTAGCCGAAGTATTAGCTAACTGGGCTAGAATGTCAAATTTGTAGGGTTTCATCACTACCCCTTGATCTGTAGCAGATTTCAATGGAACGTCAAAGCGCATTGCTTTCTGTTTCCCCTTCTCAACCACAGATGGTTTAGCAGGAACAGGAGATGATTGAGCTGGAAGTGTTTCAATCACGCCCTCTGTTTCTTGTGATGTTCCCTCATAATCTTTGTGGTACTCTTTTCCAGATCTCGTACCAGCAAAGGTTTCTTCTTCAGACTCAGGAGAATGAAGTACCATATTGCAGGATTTAGTCTTCTTTCTCTTAGTCTTCTTCTTGCAAGAATTTTTATGAGGAACCTCAAAACCCAATCCGACAGTAGATTTTTGACTTTAAAGTTGTAAAGGAAGTCGCATTCCTTTATCATAATTCAAGCCTTCCGCCTTTTAAAAGTAATAGCCCATCTTTTTCATGAGATGGACTGATTGCTGACTATATAAATGAGTGGGTAGCAAACTTTCAATAGATGGTTTAACAGAGGAAGAAGAAACAGAAACCTCTGTAACCACAGGAGAAGGAGGCATAGAGACTTCTGTAGAAGGAGGAATAGAAACCTCTGTAGTCACAGGAGAAGGAAGAATACTCAGGACAGAAGGAAAAATTCCTGTAGGAGCTTTCTCATAAGCAGTAAAGACTTGTTATGCCCTGTATAAGGGAACACTATTCATTGCTAACCATTGCCGATGAGTAAGCTTAAGTTTGGTAGGAGGAGCCAAACTTGGAGGGCATATACTCAAACCCCTCAGTCTATCCTCTAAAGGAATGCCACCCAATAAATGATCCAAATCATCATGGTCTGGGGTTAAAACATGAGAAATCATGTTACAGGTTTTGACTTTTTTAGCTTTCTTGGATTTCAAAGTTTTACCTTCATTTTCTATTTCAGGCACTAAATCAGGGTGTACCCACATGATTTCACCATTTTTTAGTGTAAGAGGCAAAAGTCCTTTATTTTGCTCTCTGGCAGGCGGGATATTCACAATCTTCATCATCGCCTTTGGAATTGGAACAATTCCATCTGGGACTTGTTGTGGAGGAAAACCTCCAAATTGAAGAAAAATCATATTAGTTGTAACCGTATGCTCATCGTTGGTTAAAGAGATATCATTGGCATTTATCAGCTCTTGGATTTTCTTCTTCAAGACATAGCAAGTCTTGGTAGGATGATTTATGTATCTGTGATAGATACAATACTTGGGATTGTTGGTCAGATTTACCTCATTAGGCCTTTTCGGCTCTGGAATCTGGAGTTTGCCACTCTTTACTAGACATTAGAATATTCCTGGGATATCACTATCATCGAAAGAATATTCTTCTTTTGGCTTGGAAGACTCCTGATTATTCAGCGTTGTTTTAGGTTTTGAAAGATTAACCACTAAGGTTTCCTTCCCTTTCCCATTACGATTGCTAGAATTATTATTTGAAGAGTTTTTCCCTTTGTCTTCTGAAGCGAAGATCATTCCGTGTTTACGAGCCAACCTACCATTGGTCTTGGCTGAAACTGCTGCTATGATAAACGACGCCCAATCTATGAATTGGGAACCCGTAAAGACAGCAATGGATGGTCGCAGATTCATCTTGTACGTATCGATCAATGCTGAATCTGGCATGCCTGGAGGCATTTTCAAGGTAGCCTGTCGGAAGCGTTCTATAAACGTCCGAGTATCTTCTTTCTCCTTTTACTTGATCTCTATTAGGGAGGACATATTCATATCCATTCCTCCCTCATAGAAACGGGAGAAAAATATTGCTTTAAATTTGTCAAAAGACGAAATGCAATTGTCGGGTAGACTACAATACCAGTCGTAAGCTGAACCCGTCAAACACCCGATGAAAACTCGGGTAAGAAGAGCATCATTCTTCTGTAAATGTATAGTCATAATATCAAAGTAATTGATATATTGACTAGGAGATGCCTTTCCATCAAATAACACCATGGATTGTGGCTTAAACTTTGGAGAAAAGGGCACATCATTCCAATGAGGAGGATAAGGTTGCTTAATCCCTAACCTCTGGAGCTGATCCTTTTACTTCAAAACTTCAAACTATGCTTTTAGCTCACGCACTGCTTGAATAGCTTCACTGGTTTGAGGAAGCACATTTGATTGAATAGTTGTTGGATGTACCGTGACCCCCACCGGAGGTGGTACATCTTCTGGAATGATAGGATCTGGAGATGCAGAATTTTGATTGATAGCAGGCTCCTGAATAAGATTATTCAAGGGTATATCAACCCCTTGACTATCTTGAGTTTGTGCTGCTACCTGCACCAGAGTTATCACTGCTGGCTGAGCAGTTTGCTGAGTCATTATTTGATGCATACTTTGCATCATAGCAAGCATGTCCTTCAGCGCCTGTTCAACTGCAGAGAGACGTTGTTCTGTATTAGCAGTTGACGTCTCCGATTCATCTCCGATAGCATAAGATTCAACCTTCCTTGAAGATACAGAGGGATTGGTGTAGAAGTATGAATCAACGCTATCAGTTTCGGACTCTAAAGACTGGGTACCCCCAGCTTCTGAGTCAGAAGTCTGCAACTGTCTTTGACTTATCAATCGAGTATTCTGATATACTCTTTCGAAATTATCAAGAAGTTGATTGAACTGTTGTTGACCAGGAGTCTGGGACGAGTTGCGTCTTGGACGTCGTCCCCTGTTAGTATGAGATGCCATATTAACTGAGGCATATGACAACTCCTGTTCTTGATCATCAATTGATTGCTGCACATTGTAGCTTAACCGATCAAAAACTGACCATTTAGAAGCCGAACAGCAACACTTGATTATAACCTGGTGATACTCACATGGTGATCTTCTTTGGGGAGTGTCACAAGAGATTTTCTGTCTTTACACTTTTGTACAAGCAACTCGCGCAAATTAGAAGGAGTAGAGGGAGTAGTCTTCTTTATTATATTTGGGACAGAGAATTGTTTAGTCCCTTGTGTATAAAAAAGATTACTGGCTGCATTAGCAGAACCAAACTGAGCATTTTTATGCGCCTAGAGTTGCGTGCGTAAATCCTGAGATTTTTGTGCACGAAGGACTCCATCAGTATTATGCGTAATTTGAAGGTTTGGTACCTTGCAAAAAGCAGTGTAAGAAGGTTGTTGGTGGAAAACCGAAGTTTTACCAACAATAGAATTCATGTTTTTACGCTGTATGCGTGTAGGCAAATTCATTTTAGATGCAGAGGCATCATTATGAACTTTATCTACTCTGTCACCGACAGGAGATTTACCTTTACGCGTAGAGCGCAAAACATGAGTATCTCCCACGTCACAGACGAAAGATTTTCTTTTACGTGTGGAGCGTAAAGTTTGGGTGTCTACCACGTCACAGACGGGAGACTGGTTTTTACGCACAGAGCGTAAAGTTTGAGTGTCTACCACGCCACAGACGGGAGACTGGTTTTTATGCACAGAGCGTAAAGTTTGAGTGTCCACCACGTCACAGACGGGAGACTGGTTTTTACGCACAGAGCATAAAGTTTGGGTGTCTACCACGTCACAGACGGGAGACTGGTTTTTACGCACAGAGTGTAAAGTTTGATTTTTACGCACAGAGCATAAAACTTGATTTTTACGCGCAGAGCGTAAAACTTGATAGTCTGCCACATCACAGACGGGAGACTAGTTTTTACGCCCAGGGCGTATCACTGAAATAGAGACTGCCTCGTCACCGAAGGGAGTCTCCACAACAGGAGTAGGAAGGATTCCTTTGCCTTCAGAGACAACAGGGAGATCCGAGGATGGTTTGGACTTAGGAATCCAAATTTTTTGCGCCTTCCGCAATTTCTGAACATTGGAGTAGCGAGTACTACCCCTAGTTCGGAGCATTTCTTCGTAGGCAGTCTGGTCGAAGTGCACAACCAGAGTCTTCTTTGTCGATCCGACCGACACATCATCATATTGAGCAATTGCCTTCTCGTCTGAGGAGAAGGTCGTCCCTAACAGAGTCGTCATTTTGTTTCACTTAACAAAATTCCTAAAAATTGGCTTTTGAAAGAAAACGAAAAAAAGTACCAAAGTACAAATTGTTCTGGAAAGTATTGCTATAGAAGTCTGATCTGAGAGAGATCACTTTGTTCCTCAGACCATATGATGATGATGAAGAAAACTGCTTGAAGAAGACGAACAATCGGAAGAACTAAGTCAACGAAAAGGTATTGAGCAACGGCACTGATGGCACAGTCGAATGCTTTCTTGCTTTGCTTCACCCTGTTCTTGAGAAAAAGTTGAAGAAATGCTTCTGGGAATATCACTCTGAAAATATAAGTTTTCTCAGAATCTCCTCTCATGTATCTCTATTGATCTCTTAATGTTCTCTGTGTTGAAAAATAAGTCTATTTATAGACTAGACCCTTTGTGCGTAAAAAGCAACAAAATCGGGTCTCTACGCGAGTAACTGTCACCCACGATGTAAATCATCCTCTACGCACGGTGACACGTGTCCCATGTAGAGTTTTGATCACAACGCATGGTGACACGTGTCCCATTACTTCAACAAAATAGGGAGAGCACGTACACACGTTCCTCGATAAGTGTGGCATGAAAGCAACGTAAGCAAACCATGTTTTTATGTAGCCAGGAAAGCTCGGGCGTAAAAATGACCCAAAACATACTCCCTGCGTAAAGTAGCAGACTGGGCGTAAAAATAGCCCGAAATAAGCTTCCAGCGTAAAGTGGCTAAAAATAGCCTTGAGCGTAAACTTAGCTCAAATAAACTTTACGCACACAATAGCTTTGAGCGTAAAAGCTCGAAATAGCTATCGTGCGTAAAAGAAGCAGTTTATTGAGCGTAAAGTAGCCCATCTGCACACTAAACGACAAGCGTTGGGTTTAGTGCAAATCAAATCCTATCGGCTTCTGTGCACTGTTCTTGTCAGAAAATCCTGCTGTCAGATCAAAAATCACGCACAATAAATGCAGTCTGACAGCCTGTCCCCGACGTAAAGTTGGAGGATAACTCTCGCGTAAAAGCTTCTCGCGTAGAGAATAGCTTGCATAGAGAGTAGCTCGCGTAGAGTCTGAGTTTGACTCAGTTTGAATTGCGTAAAGTTCTTAACTTCTTTGACTTAGTCCATGAAGCACTTTTTACGCTCCTACAACACATACATTAAAATCTCAGGAAACCAATGAATCAGTCTAGTATCAGAACAATAGGAAATTCTTGATTTTGAATTAAAAATAAACAACTAATAATCAAATTAGAGGTTGGTAATATATGTGTCATGTGAGAGGGTGTCGAGAGTGTGTTCCAGTGTCCTTGAACTGGACACAATGTGTCCAAAACCCAATCTAACACACGAACACTGAACAGTGTACTGACAGCGTCGTGCACGCGTGTCGAGTGAGCTAGAGACACGTGTGTCCCACCAAGTGTGTCGTGATCGTACACATAGGTGGAGGGGGTATAGGGCTAGGGGTTGATCACCCTGAACTGTGTCCATAACGTGTCTACGTGAGACACAAAGTCTGTGTCAGTGGCCTAAGTTCGGTTGTGCACTGACAGCACAAAACCCGTGCAGCTCGATAATCTCACAAACCACACCATAAAACTCTATGAAATTTTATAGGCCACCTGTCAGTCATCTCCCCTACATACATATCAAATTTGGTGCTATCTCGTACTGTGTGTCATGCCCCGATTTCGTAAAATCGATAGTCGTCCCCCGGGTGTGATGCCGTACGAACCTAAATTGTGCTCGTACAAGGCAAAGTCATAAGGTTATTCGAAACACAACAACAAGAGAATGCACAGAGAAAAATTGAACACACATTATAAAGAAGGAAACTTAAGCTTTATTGATAATAAACATCGTATTACAGACTCGATACAAGGGCGCCGTGCGGGCTTTTTACAAACTGACTCCATTACAAAATGAACGTCGATGAGATAGCCATTACATACTTTCATCCCTCGATTATACAACCAGAATTACAAAACCACCTGGGATGGTGGAAAGTCGCTCCATCTGTCTTCTGATCTTCAACAACGGAGTCTTTAAAAGGTTTGATCCAAGCTTCGACCGTACGGACGAAGCTTCAAAACACAAGAGCGTTGCCTCCCTTCATGTAGCACGCTCCTCCCATTTATCGCACCTGTAGAGAGAGCAAGGATCAGCAAAATCAACATGTACTGGCGAGTGGCTAATTAATTTCCAGGCTCTCATTTGGTTCAAGAATTTAGATAAAATTATACAACTTGCTCTTAGTGGTTTTTCTAGCCATCCTAGATATTTTCATACGAAGCATTTTGACGAAACATAAACCAAGCAAGTTACACCAGAATTTTCCTCGGCAGAGCGCGCTGTGCGACATAAAACTTACCACCACCTTCCCTGTTAGTTGATAACAATTCATATCAAGTATTTGATGTAGAGGTCACTAGCATTAACTAGCCATCCTGGACATAGCCTGGTAAACGGGACCCTTGCAACGCAAGTAGCGAGCTCCGATGCAAGTCCCCGTTTATCGATTGCCTATTACCCAGCTCGGCTATAACCTGTTTCTTCCTAGGCCGAGTCGGTCCCGTGGCCCCGGGTTGCCGCTCGAAGAAACCATCGCCTTGTCGACAAGTTGTCCATGACCGTGGTATGTTAACAAGGTATATTTTGGGGCTTGTTACGTAATCGATTCATTTACTTGGTTGTTTTGTAGGCCTAAAATTATTCTATCTCTTTTCTACATAACTCATCTCTTTTTCTCTTCTATTACATAGGACTTGTATTCTTTAAGCGAATCATTCAATTTTGATATCATTACCTGAGTTCTCATTTTGAAATAGAGGGTCGAGACGAAGGAGGTCAGCCACTCACCTTAAGTATTTGCTTGAGGCGATAGACTGGTTGGTCGCGCTAGACGTCGCCTACGCGATTACCTGAAATCGCACAAGCAACCGATTAGAACACTGTATTAGGCAAGAAGTTCGATAAGAAATGTGAGTTCGAAATGTAAGCCATGAAAACCATCGAAAACATTCACGAAAACGCATTCAGAAAACCAAAGCCAAAACCAACGCAAGCGGCATGAAAAACAGAGCAACGGGAGGTCTCTCCCAACTCAGCCGCAGAGTTAATCCTCGAGGCGCTACCCGCTGAATATGGGACTTGGTTCCCAAGAAGCCATTCCATAATGTGGAATGGATCTTAATTCAACCGTTCTCGTTCGATTGATTCGATCGATCCCGACTTATCGGTCCCGACCGAGTCGATAGCGACAGTGTTTCTTTCTTGTGCACCCCGTGGACGGAGAACGGGGCACGATGTAGGGACGGGGCACTACACCATAACCAACAAAGAAAAAGTTTTGTCCTCAAAACTTAAGAATAAAACCTACCTCTATTTAA
This sequence comes from Iris pallida, assembly GCA_029216955.1. Taxonomy (NCBI): domain Eukaryota; kingdom Viridiplantae; phylum Streptophyta; class Magnoliopsida; order Asparagales; family Iridaceae; genus Iris; species Iris pallida. Next base: position 5,671,980 of record JANAVB010042619.1, on the reverse strand, counting down.
ATAATAAAGGAAACTTTTTCTTCATCTCTGACTCGAGTTCCCATGTCGACTCTTCCGTCGCATGGTTCCTCTAGAGTACGCGAACAAGAGGGATCACTCGACTTCTCTGCAGCTTATCCTTGTGTTCTAAGATTTGAACTGGCTCTTCAACGTAGGACAAGTCGGACTTTAGCTCTAGCTGGCCAAAATCTACCATGTGGCTAGGGTAGTGCACGTACTTCCGCAGCTGAGAGACGTAGAAGACATTGTGCACACCTTCGAACGCCGGTGGTAGGGTAATTTTATAGCTACTGGGGCGACCCGCTCGAGTATTTCGAACGACCCAACGAATCTCGGACTCAGCTTTCCCTTCGTGTCGAACCGAGTAACTCCTCGCATGGGCGAAACCTTCAGGAACACGTGATCGCCCACCTGGAACTCAAGCTGTCTTCGATGGGTGTCGGCGTAGCTCTTTTGCTGACTCTGTGCAATCTTCAGTCTTTCCCGAATTAGTTTGACCTTTTCCACAGTCTGTTCCACCAGCTTCGGGCCGAGTATCTGTCGTTCCCCGACTTCATCCCAGCAAATAGACGATCTGCACTATCGGCCGTACAAAGCTTCATACGACGCCATTTGGATGCTGGACTAGTACCTATTGTTGTATGCAAATTCTGCCAGCGGTAGGTGGACGTCCCAGCTTGATTTGAAGTCAATTGCGCAGAGTCGTAGCATGTCTTCGAGAATCTGATTAACGTGCTCCATTTGGCCGTCGGTCTGAGGATGGTAAGCTGAGCTGAACTGCAACTTGGTACCCAGTGTCGACTGAAGGCTACTGTAGAATCGCAACATGAACCGTGAATCCCGATCAAAGACGATGGATACTGGAACTCCGTGCAGCCGTACTATCTCGTCAAGATAAATCTACGCCAGGCGATCAACGCTCAAAGTAACTTTGATGGCAATAAAGTGCACTGACTTGGTTAATCGATCGACGATGACCAGATGGCGTCGTTCTCCCGTAGTGTCTTCGGCAGGCCAACAATAAAGTCTATAGTGACGTGATGCCATTTCCACTCTGGAATAGCAAGGTTCTGCATCTTCCCGCCCGATCGCTGATGCTCAGCTTTCACTTGCTGACAGGCCATGCATTGTAACACGAAGAGTGCCACATCTCTCTTCATCCCGTGCCACCAGAAGGTCGTGCGGAGGTCCTTATACATCTTGGTACTACCTGGATACAAGGTATATTTCGCATAATGCGCCTCCAATATTATCTTCTTTCGTAGTTCTGAATCATCCGGAACACATAGTCGGCCATTCAATCTCAGCACGTCGGTCTTATCTTCCGTAAAGTTGGTCGCACTACCTGTCGAAATTCGCTCGCACATTTTCTTCAGGTACTGATCATCCTTCTGAGCGGTCATGATCCTTTCCAGCAAACTCGGCTCTAACTGCAGCTGCGCCAACCGTACATCCCTGAATCGAACCCGGAGATCGATGCCCATTTCTTCTATATCTTATAGTAGTCTGCAGTTGATGGATAGCGAGGCAAGATACTTTCGACTCAGAGCGTCCGCCACCACATTTCCCTTGCCCGGAGTGTAGTCGATCGTCAAGTCATAATCTTTGATCAGTTCGAGCCAGTTCCTCTGTCGCAAGTTCAATTCCTTCTGGGTGAAGAGATACCTGAGGCTCTTGTGGTCGGTATAGATCGCGCACGCCACGCCATATAGATAGTGACGCCATAATTTTAACGCGAACACAATCGCCGCTAACTCCAAGTCGTATGTAGGATAATTTTTCTCGTACGGCTTTAACTGTCTAGAGGCGAAAGATATCACCTTATTTTGCTGCATGAGCACACATCCCAAGCCCTGTCCTGAAGCATCGCTAAATATCTAAAAACTCTCTGGCCCATCCGGAAGTGCGAGTATAGGTACCGAAATTAGTCGCTATTTTAGCTCATGGAATGAAGCTTCACAGTCATCCGACCACTCATACACGACTCCCTTTTGAGTGAGGCGAGTCAATGGCGATGCAATCTTCGCAAAGTCTTTCACGAAGCGTCGATAGTATCCCGCCAAACCAAGAAAGCTTCGAATCTCGCTAGCAGACGCAGGCCGCTTCCAATCAGCAACAGCTTCCACTTTCTTCGGGTCGACTGCAATGCCTTCGGACGAAATGATGTGACCAAAAAAGGATACGCTTCTTAGCCAAAATTCGCACTTACTCTGCTTTGCATACAACTCATTTTCTCGAAGTGTCTGGAGCACGGCCCGTAGATGTTCTGCATGCTGCGTCCTGTCCTTCGAGTAGACGAGAATATCGTCAATAAAGACTACCACAAATTTATCAAGAAAGGGTCGAAATACCCGATTCATCAGATCCATGAAGGCGACAGGGGCGTTCATTAGGCCGAATGGCATCACCAAGAACTCGTAGTGGCCGTACCGAGTGCGAAAGGCTGACTTTTGTATGTCGTCTGACTTGATCTTGAGTTGATGATAGCCCGAGCGGAGATCAATTTTTGAAAATACCGAGGCACCTTGCAGTTGATCGAATAAGTCGTCTATGCGGGACAATGGGTACTTGTTCTGGATGGTGGCCTTGTTCAACTCTCGGTAATCGACGCACAGACGCATGGACCCATCCCTTTTTCTCACGAACAACACGGGCGCTCTCCACGGTGAAACACTAGGCAGAATAAATCCTCTGTCGAGTAACTCTTGTAGCTGGACCTTGAGTTCCTTCAGTTCGGCGGGAGCCATTCTCTACGGGGCCTTGGAAATCGGTCGAGTATCGGGGAATGTATCGATGCTGAACTCGATTTCTCGGTCGGGGGGCATACCGGGTAGCTCATCCGGGAACACATCGGGGAATTCTGCTACAACGTCGATCTGACCCGCGTTTGCACCATCCTGTCGCATGTCTCGGACGGACGCCAAATAGCCTTCGCACCCAGAATGCAGCATCCTCTGAGCAAAAATTGCCGAGATCAGATGCAGGTCGACGACGCCTCACCACACGAAAAGCAGAATTCAGGCACTCCGAGTATGCGAAAGGTGACCGTCTTTCCGGTGCAGTATATGGTTATGTTGCACGGACCGAGCCAATCCATTCCCAGAATAATGTCAAAGTCCTTCATGTCTAGAACTATCACGTCAAGACCGATCTTTTGACCGCCGATACAGATAATCCCGTCGGTGTAGACTAAGTTTGTGAGTATTAGTGTGCCCGAAGGTGTACTTACGCTAAGGTCGAGATCTAATGATATTACAGGGAATTTATGCTCGGCGGCAAAGTCCGCCGATATAAAACTATACAAAGCGCCTGAATCAAATAATACACGAGCAGGCATATTATTAAAATTTAGTATACCTGACACTACTGTATCTGATGCAAGCGCTTTATCTCGAGTCATGGAGTAGACACGGCCCTGAGTTTTTGGGGCGACGATCTTGGCCATTTGTGGTGCAGGTTGATGGGCTCGAGGCGCTGGGACTTGATTCCCTGGACGATGCTGTTGGGGCACCATTGGACGGTGCTGTTGGGGCGCCATTGGACGGTGCTGTTGGGGCACCGTTGGGTTCGGCCTTCTGGTTGGACAATCAGCACGAACGTGGCCCCTCTTGCCACAGTTCCAGTATCCACCCTCTGGTATCTGACAGTCGTCGATAGTGTGACCGACATGGTGACATCGGTTTCAGTAAGGCCGTGGATCACGCCCTTGATATCCGCCTTGTTGTCCACTGTTCGGACGCTTGGTCACGTTGTTTCCTCTCGCGTGGCTAGGGCGTTTGTGATTATAAGTATGCACAGCGCCGGCAGCACCTGGAGGGTATTGGCGTTCAAGGCGGAGGGCGTGGTTGAGAGACTCCCCCATCATTTTGTATTTTGGAACAGACACATGGGCGTAAATAGAAGGTCGTAGACCCACTTCGAACCGTTGAGCACGACTCACCAGGAAGGGCAGAAATTCTCCAGCAAATTTGGCTAACTTGTTGAACTCTGCTGCATACTGCCGCACCGTCATATTCCCTTGTCTTAGCTGCATAAATTCATTCTCCTTCTCTTGTCGAACGACTTCGGGAAGGTACTCGATCTCGAACGCCTCTCGGAAGGTGGCCCAAGAAATTGCTGCTGTCTCGTCGTCGCGTCTGATTGCTCACTTTTGCACGGCCCACCAGTCATGTGCGTTCAATCAGAGTAGAAGATGAGCGCATGCGACTTTCTTGGACCCATCGACACCCAGAAGCTCAAACCGGTCTTCCAACTCCTCCAGCCAATCGATCGCCAATGAAGGGTCTTCGGTACCGCAGAAGGAAGTACGGAAGCTCTTTGTGAATTTTGACACGTCGAAGTTGGAACTCCTCGGTACTGCAGGCATAGGCTCGTGTACCTCCGGTTCGACTTCACTTTGTCTGGCCGCAAGCTCGGTTACGGAATGGGTTGTCGCAGAGTTTTTGTTGTTAGCCACCACTGTCTGAACAATCTGCTGAAGAGTATCAAGCTGCTTCTGCTGTAACTTGAATTGTGTATCGAATCGGGCCTCGAACTGAGTCTGGCGTGCCTCCGTCTTCCGTCGATGTTGCTCATTCAGGTGTTGACTCTTCTGAGCTTGTCGTTGTTGCGCTTCCAGCATGCACAACATCCGTTCCATGGCATCGTTAGAGGGTCCGGGCCTCGAGCTACTCGAGCCGCTTGAAGCACTTTCTTCGTTCGCTGCTATGTTCACCGCCGCACCTTCTGGGATTTTGAAGGCAAAATACATTAGTCACAAAACTTATTACGGACTCACTCGTATGGAATGACATATCTCATCGACACGAGACCAATGGTTTGGAGACTGGAAACTCGACACTAGAGGCCAAGGACGTAAAGCCGTGCTCTGATACCATTATATCACGCCCCGATTTTGTAAAATCGATAGTCATCCCCCGGGCGTGATGCCGTGCGAACCTAAATTACGCTCACACATGGCAAAGTCATAAGGTTATCCGAAACACAACAACAAGAGAATGCGCAGAGTAAAATTAAACACACATTATAAATAAGGAAACTTAAGCTTTATTGATAATGAACATCATATTACAGACTCGATACAAGGGCACTGCACGAGCTTTTTACAAACTGACTCCATTACAAAATGAACGTCGATGAGATAGCCATTACATACATTCATCCCTTGATTATACAGCCAGAATTATAAAACCACCTGAGATGGTGGGAAGTCGCCCCATCTGTCTTCTAATCTTCAACAGCGGAGTCTTCAAAAGGTTTGATCCAAGCTTCGACCGCACGGACGAAGCTTCAAAACACAAGAGCGTTGCCTCCCTTCACGTAGCACGCTCCTCCCGATTTATCGTACCTGTAGAGAGAGCGAGGATCAGTACAATCAATATGTACTGGAGAGTGGCTAATTAATTTCCAGGCTCTCATTTGGTTCAAGAATTTAGATAAAATTATACAACTTGCTTTTAGTGGTTTTTCTAGCCATCATAGATATTTTTATACGAAGCATTTTGACGAAACATAAACCAAGCAAGTTACACCAGAATTTCCCTCGGCAGAGAGCGCCGTGCGACATAAAACTTACCATCACCTTCCCTGTTAGTTGATAACAATTCATATCAAGTGTTTGATGTGGAGGTCACTGGCATTAACTAGCCATCCTGGACATAGCCTGGTAAACGGGACCCTTGCAACGCAAGTAGCGAGCTCCGATGCAAGTCCCCGTTTACCGATTGCCTATTATCCAGCTCGGCTATAACCTGTTTCTTCCTAGGCCGAGTCAGTCCCGTGGCCCCGGGTTGTCGCTCGAAGAAACCATCATCCTTGTCGACAAGTTGTCCATGACCGTGGTACGTTAACAAGGTAAATTTTGGGGTTTGTTACATAATCGATTCATTTACTTGGTTGTTTTGCAGGCCTAAAATTATTCTATCTCTTTTCTACACAACTCATCTCTTTTTCTCTTCTAGCACATAGGACTTGTATTCTTTAAGCGAATCATTCAATTTCGATATCATTACCCGAGTTCTCATTTTGAAATAAAGGGTCGAGACGAAGGAGGTTAGCCACTCACCTTGAGTATTTGCTTGAGGCGAGAGACTGGTTAGCCGCGTTAGACGTCGCCTACATGATTACCTAAAATCGCACAAGCAACCGATTAGAACACTGTATTAGGCAAGAAGTTCGATAAGAAATGCGAGTTCGAAATATAAGCCATGGAAACCATCGAAAACATTCACGAAAACGCATTTAGAAAACCAAAGCCAAAACCAACGCAAGCGGCGTAAAAAACAGAGCAACGGGAGGTGTCTTCCAACTCAGTCGCAGAGTCAATCCTCGAGGTGCTACCCGCTGAATATGGGACTTGGTTCCGAAGAAGCCATTCCATAACGTGGCATGGATCTTAATTCAATCGTTCCCATTCGATCGATTCGATCGATCCCGACCTATCAGTCCCGACCGAGTCGATAGCGACAGTATTCCTTTCTCGCGCACCCCGTGGACGGAGAACGGGGCACGATGTAGGGACGGGTCACTACACTGTGTCCATGGAGAAATCGAACACGGGTAGCAGGACACCCGACCGAGTCCCCGTGCAGCGAGTTCGTGTCTATTTTGGACACGAACACAGCTCGATATGAGCTTAGAATTAGTGTTCTAGAATCCCCACGTGTAGGGCTACAAGAATATGTGATTAGTTTAGCAAAATACGAAAATCCATTCCTAAGTGGCATTCTATCAAATATTTGCATATACACATTGACACGTGTCCGATACGGACACCAAACAGACATGATTTCTGACCAAATTTCAGGGATAACTAGGGGACACCTAAATCTAGGCTAGGATGCAAAGAAATCAAAATAATAACACAATTTAAAGGATTTTACCTATAGTGTCCAATGGCAAGAGAAGCCCCAAAATAGAGTGTTCTTCCTTGCTAGCTCAAATCCCCAAATTGTTCCCAAACTGAAATTACTCTCCATGAATATCAAATAGAGGATGATTAGATTCTATTGCAAAAGATTTGGATCAAAAAGGAATTAAAATGGATTTATTATGAATTTGGGAAGATGGAAATTACCTTTCCTTTCAAGAAGTTAGAATGATACAAAAGAGGCAAGAACAAAGGAATGAGAGACTTTATAGGGGGATTCCCAATGTTGGCCAGCCACCTATGGCTAATTTAGGGTTAGGATTACATGGCATGGGCCTTGGGCCAAGTTGCATTAGTTATGGAAATAAATTCCTAAGTCATTAGTCATTGAACCTATTCATTATTCTCCTATTTCATTCTAAATGACTAAAATTAGGTTGACTTAAGTTAGACTAGGGTCCCACCATGCTAACCAAGTCACCATAGCTAGAGTCAACATCTAGGTTAGTCTCCAAAGTCTCAACTAGTCAAAGTCAAAATAACAATCACCACTCCAATAAATCAAAATAAATTCAAAATTTATAAAATGACCAAAATACCCTCAAGCTAAAATATGGTAGTGACAAATCTACCCTCCTTAAAAGAATTTCGTCCTCGAAATTAAAAGACGAAACTAAACTGATGAGAATGATAGACAATCATACCTCAAGATCCAAAAAGATATGGGTATTGCTCGTGCATCTCATCCTCCCGCTCCCAGGTAGACTCTCCTAGAGAATGATGCCTTCATGCGACACGAACCAAGGGTATCACCTAGTTTTTCAGTACCTTCTCTCGGCGATCCAGAATCTCCACTGGCTGCTCTGGATAACTGAGAATAGGTCCCACCTTAATCTCCGAATGGTCAAGTACATGGCTAGGATCAGCCACGTACCGTCTCAACTGTGATACGTGGAATAAGTTGTGGACACCCACTAGTACAGGTGGCAAGTCTAGCCGGTATGCCACGTCACCGACTCTCCCGCTGATCACGAAAGGTCCGATAAAGCACGGGCTAAGCTTTCTACCTCCACCAAAACGTATGGTACCACAAATTGGAGATATCCTCAGAAAAACTATGTCTTCGACCTAAACACAAACAAGGTCTCAAGTTACTAAATAATCAAACATGATCAAACAAACACAAACAACAACCTACTTCTAATCATATCTCTAATCTGTACCTCAAACTCCAAAGGCCTCCGGTAGCTATCGACCTAATGCCGATGTCTGTCCTGTGCCACGCGAAGTCTGTCCCTGATGACCTTCACCTTCTCAGCTGTGTCAACAACCATCTCAGGTCCTAATAAAGCTCGCTCACCAACATCATCCTAAGATAAGGGTGTACGACACCTACGCCCGTACAACGCCTCGAAAGGTGACATCTCAATGCTGGCCTGAAAACTGTTGTTGTAAGCAAACTCCACCAAGTGCAGGTGATCCTCCCAGGATCCTCCAAAATCTAAGATGTACGTCCACAACATGTCCTCGAGCGTCTGAATAGTCCTCTCTGACTGTCCGTCCGTCTGTGGGTGGTATGCAGTACTAAACTTGAGCTGAGTGCCCAAACTAGTCTGCAGACTCTGCCAGAAATGGGAAGTAAAGCGACTATCCCGATCCGAGACGATGCTGACCGGAACTCCATGAATCCTGACAATCTGTCGCATGTACATCTCTGCAAGCCTCTCAGTAGACGTACCCATCTTAAATGGCAAAAAATGGGCCGATTTGGTCAACCTGTCTACGATGACCCAAATTGCGTCTTTCCTTTCTGGTGTACGCGGCAATCCAGATACAAAATCCATCGTGATATGCTCCCACTTCCACTCTGGAATGGTCAATGGCTGCAACAAACCTCCTGGCCTCTGTCTCACTGCCTTGACCTGCTGACAGACCAAGCACCTGGCTATGAAGCGAGCTACCTCCCTCTTCATCCCATACCACCAGACGTGCTCCCTCAGATCCCTATACATCTTGTTGGCACCAGGATGTATAGAGTACTGAGATCGGTGGGCCTCCTGCATGACCTGCTCCCTGAGCTCTCCACTAGGCACACACAGCCTGGAACCGTACCTCAAAGCACCATCCTCTGTAAGAGTAAACTCATCATCCACCAGCCCTGCTCGAACATGCTCTCGGATACACCGTAGAGCAACATCCTCGAACTGCGTTGACTTGATCCTCTCCATCAAGTCCGACTGAATCTGAAGGCCCCACATCTGCATCTGAACTCCTGGCACAATCACCTCAATCCCCAGGCTCTCCAAATCTGCTAGCAAATGACGATCCATAGTCAAACACATGGCTGTCGGATACCTACTCAAGGCATCGGCAACCACGTTGGCCTTCCCTGGGTGATACTGTAGTGAGATGTCGAAGTCCTTCATCAGCTCTAACCACCTGTGTTGCCTCATATTGAGCTCCTTCTGTTTAAACACATACTTCAAGCTCTTATGATCTATGAAGATCTCCACCCTCTTTCCATATAAGTAGTGTTTTCACAACTTCAAAGCAAATATTACTGCTGCCAACTCCAAGTCGTAGGCAGGGTAGTTCTTCTCATGGGGACGTAACTATCTGAAAGCATAGGAAATCACCTTCCCATGCTGCTGCAAGACACAATCCAAACCCTTTCCCGAGGCGTCACTGTAGATAGTGAACCCTCCCGATCCTGATGGCAATGTCAGAATCAGAGCTTTCGTTAGCCGCTTCTTCAACTTATCAAAAGCGACCTGACACTCCTCTGACCAAACAAACTCTGCATCCTTTCAGGTTAGCCTAGTCAACGGCTTTGCAATCCGGGAGAAATCCTGTACGAACCTCCTGTAATAGCCTGCCAGTCCCAAGAAGCTCCTGATCTCTGCTACGGAACTCGGTGCCGACCAAGCCTCAACTTCCGTCATCTTCTTCGGGTCACTGAGATCCCATCTCCAGTCACCATATGACCCAAGAAGTCAATTCTGTCTAGAAAGAACTCGCACTTCGAAAGCTTGTCATACAACCTCTCCCTCTTGAGTGTCTCCAGAACCACTCTCAAGTGCTCCTCATGCTTCTCCTCAGTCTTCGAATATACCAGAATATCATCGATGAACACCACCACAAACTTGTCCAAGTACTGGTGGAACACCTTGTTCATCAAGTTCATAAATATCGTCGGGGCGTTGGTCAGCCCGAACAGCATAACCAAGAACTCAAACTGACCGTACCGTATCCTAAATGCGGTCTTCGGGATATCCTCCTTCTTCACCTTTACCTGATGATAACATGACCTCAGATTAATCTTCGAGAAAACCCGAGCTCCGTTCAACTGATCAAAGAGATCATCAATCCGTGGCAGTGGGTATCTGTTCTTGATCGTGAGGTTGTTGAGTGCTCTGTAGTCGATACACATCCGTACCGACCCATCCTTCTTGGGTACAAAGAGTACCGGAGCACCCCAAGGTGAAGAGCTCGATCAGATAAAGCCCTTGTCCTGTAGTTCATCCACCTGCTTCTTCAATTCCACTAACTCACTGTTGTTCACTCGATAGACATACTGAGAAATCGGTTCCGTACCGGGAACCAAGTCTATCGAGAACTCAACATCCCTGTCCGGTGGAAGCCCTGGCAACTCCTCCGGAAAGACGTCCATGAACTCTGCAATCAAAGGATATGGAATTGCCTGCTCCTCGATTGAATCTGAAGAAAAGCTCGCTGCTCTGCTCCGCCTGCCGTCGGGTGAACTCGAACACTGGCTCTCCTGGCGCTCCAAACAGAACTCTACCCCCATGACAATCTATGCTGGCGTGGTGCTTGCTCAACCAATCCATACCTAATACGATATCGTAGTTCGGTAGTGGCATTACGAGCAGACTTACCTCCAACTCTCGGCCTCCCAAAATAATGCTCTGCCCTCTGCAAACATCACTCACGAGGATAATACCACCCCTGGTCGTGATCTTACAGGTCCTAGACAATGGTTCAGATACTAGGCAGTGTCTAACAACAAATGATACAAACACAAAACTGTGGGAAGCCCCGAAATCAAATGAGGCAAAAGCTGGAATGGAGTCGAGTAGAACGGAACCTGCGATCAGCTCCTCAATAGCCTCTGTATCCTCGGCCACCATGGCGAAAGCTCGCCCCTGCTAGCCTCTCCTGGCCTGCTGCTGGTGCTACATGAACTACTGCTGCTGAGTCGGCAGCAGTCCCTTCTACGATCCCACTGGAGCCTTGGCTCCTGCTTCCTGTGCTGCTCTGCCTGCGAAGAGGGAACAGTCCCTCAGCAGATGCTCTGACGAACCACAGAGAAGACACTTCCCCAGCCTCTTCCTGCACTCAGTCCGTCCATGCCTCGGCTTCCTGCAGAAGGTACAACTAGTAGACTGCTGCCGCGGGGCCTGCTGCTGCTGCCTCTGCTGCTGATGCTGAGCTGGCTGATGTCTCGACTGCGGCTGAAACTGTCTCTGCTAGTGCTGGTGCTGAAAGTACGGCCTCTTGGCCGGTCCTCCGCTACCACTGGCTCCCTGGGTGTCTCGTCCCCTCTTGAGCCTTAGCTCAAGATCATCCTTGTAGAGCCTAAAAATTAAGTTGCGCCTTCAATATACTGATCAATGATCAAGTTGTACCCCAAAAATCAAGTTGTGCCACTGATATGAAGCAGACTGCACCACCGATCAGATTGCGCCTGATATCAGACTGCGTCCAATCTTTTTGCGCCAAAGCCTACATGGCATTTGACACTTAATAGTCATCATTACCTGACCATACTGACGACTGATACAACAGAGAACGAGAAAAATATCTTCGAATCCCGTGAATTATGCTGCTCAAGGAAAAGTTGGTGGACAGCAGTCTTGTACACTTCGTGAGTTGCGCCCAGGCACAATCTAAACAAAATCCTTAGTTGCGCCTGGGCGCAACCTGAACGACTTTTGATCAGAAGCTGCCACGTGTGTAGGCGCTGCTCAAATCAAGCGCAGTTTGACTTGTTGACTGAAGCTCGCGCAACCTGATAAAGTTGAGATAACTTACATTCTAAAATAGAATAACGTGGCACACATGCCACTAATCTCTCAAGACGTGTCTACTATCCTGTACAAGACTACGCGTATCTCAATCATATGATGCCACGTGTCTAAATACAGTTAGTACACGATTGACAACTGAATGCAAGTTGGCACAACAGGAGGTTGGCGCAATCCAGCCTCGTGTACATCAGAATAACAGCTAAAACAGTTATTTCCTGAACTCTATAAATAAAGTTTCCAATCATCATCATCAGAGATCAAGAACTCTTGCAAAATTGCTGCTGCGTTCTCTAGAGGCTACAGTCTTCAAGTTCACATAGTCCAAGGGATAAAGTGATCGTCTTCTGATCAAATTCCTAAAGTTTTACCTCCCCAGAATTCATTGTACTTTGTACTCTTTTACAAGTTTAGAATAAAAACAAATATTTTGTTTTTTGCAAACAAAATAGCAACTCTGCTGGAGACGACTTTCTCCTCCGACGAGAAAGTGACAACTCAATGTGACATTGCGTCGATCGACAAGACGCAGAAGACTCTGGTTGTTCAAGTCAACCAGACAGCCTACGAGAATATGATCAACACCAAGAGCAACAAGCGCACGGTGGCTATTGCCAAGAATAGGACTGTGTGGACTCCTAAATCCCCCACAGTCGCTGTTGCCCAGGCGTAACTTGAGTGCTCAATGATCAAGGTGCAATCTGTCTCAGTGGCTCCAGTACAGCCTGTTTCTGTTGTTAGGACGCAATCTGCTTACTCTGCTGCCCATGTACAGTCTACCACTTTCTTTGCTGCCAAAACGCAGTCAGTTCAAGCTGCTGTTGATGCACAGTGTGGCAAAGTTGCTCCCAAGGCGCTACCAGTAGTCCGTAGGACTATGACACAACCCAAGCAATCTGCTACTCCGGCGCAACTTAAGGGAACTAGTCTTTTGGCTATACCCTCTTCCAATTCTCAAGTTCTGAACTTAGAGAATTCATGTCCTAGTGCTAACACTAGACAGAACAAAGGAAAAAGTCCTATGGCATTTTCTCAATTGGCATAATCTATGCCTAAAATGGTCACACAATAGAACAAAGGGAAACGCTTCTTAGCTAACCCTGTTCAAAATAAAGGAAAGTACCCTTTGGTCTTTCCTCAAACTTTCCTAGTCTATGATTCAGAGGAAGATGTATCAGATTCCATTCCTGTAAACAGAGGTCCTCGGATCTCTGATACTGGAAAGAATATTGATCACAGAGGTATCTTTCCTACTCCTATGGGGTCTGGTCAAGATCTTCTTACCTTGCAAATTTCAAGATTCAAACAAAGAAAATTGAAGGTATCACAAACAGAGACACCGGGAGCGAAATTTTTAGATTTACGCGTTTATCTCAATAGGCGTCAACCAATATCAGCTTTGGTAAAACGGAAGAACCCTATGCCAAAGGACAATCTGCATCAAAAGTCAAAGTTTGAAAAGAAAGACCCTTTTACCTATGCTAATGAGTCGAGTACATCCTTGTACACTCAAGGAACCAAACACCTGAAGAATAGGAGACATGTTCCTAACATCATTAAGGAATATGTCCCTCCGACTTCTTCTCGTTCTGTGGTTGTAACTGTTCTCCGGCAACGTCTTACACGAAGGCGAAAAACTACGGGAATGTTTTCTTCACCTCCAAATCGTGCTTCAAATCGCTACTGCCTACATGAAGTCATCATCAACTGTTGTTGCCAATCGGCTTGACGATCTGTCTTCGATCGTCTGAACTATGTTTCAACTCCTGAACATATAATAGAAGATGAAGATGAACTATTATATGCTTCTGTTAACATAATTTCTCAAGGCACTGGGGTGGGAAACGTCCGAGACGTAATGCATCCCGTAATTCTAGTCAATAATACTTAGACCGGATCCATGCATCTAGTGAAGGTGTCTTTCAATACACAAGATCAAAAAATCGACATTTGATCCAAGGTGTCTTTAATCAAGAAGATCTCCCTATCACCCATGTGGGAGAGGACTCTCTTTCGGAGTTTGATGCAGATAGTGAAAGTTCTGAACAAACTATCTCATCAATAGCTGCAAGAGAAGTGACATCATATACCATTACAGAGGATCAAGATGCCTCTACATCAACCAGCCAAAAGCAACGAATTGTTGTATTAGAAGACAAATTAAAAACTATGGCAGAAATGGTTGCAAGTATGCACACCATAATGGTGGCTCAACATACAGTGCCTCCGATTGTAAACCTTATTACAAATCCGGAGCTTATAACATCTTCTGTACCTGTTAGTCTGGGGGTACCGGTCCCTCAGGTCGCTTCTGTGCCAATTCAAGCTGATCCAAGTCAGTCTGGTGCTGGGGGTGGTAATTATCACGCTGTTCCTCCTCCCAACACTTCTAACCAGCCTACCAATTCCCAAACATCAGGGGATGCCAATGAGGCTGTGAAACTTCTGCATACTCAGTTTGAGGCTTTTAAGCAGAAGGATGGTCTACAAAGATTGGGTATAAAGCAACCATATCCTACAGAGTGGAAGGAAGTTCCATTTCCTCCTAAGTATAAACTTCCAACCATTATGCTGTTTGATGGTAGCACTTCTTCAAGTCAGTACATCAATCATTTTGAAGTGATGACTGATCAATTACAGCCAAATGATGATCTCCTTACCAGAGTGTTCGTTGGTTGTTTAGCCGGTACAACATATGACTGGTATCGTAGCCAGCCTGATGGCTGTATCACTTCTTTTGCTGGTTTCAAGCAAATGTTCTTGGAACGATTTTATGAAGGAGTCAACGACATGACAATGTCTGCCCTCATCAAAATTAAACAGAGGCACAATGAATCCATATAGGGTTTCATTGAAAGATTCTGCCGAGAGGTACTCAAAATGCCTTTAGGTACTCCATCTGCTGTAACAATAGACTTGCAAATCAAACTTGTTGCCTATTATCAATATGTGGACGGGATCTACACAATTCCAGGATTGGCCTTCTTTTATTGTTAATGCAAAGGCGGCAGAAGTGAGTGCCGAAAAGTTCAAACAGTTAGGAGTCCAGATGACTCACCCTAACCAAGATGAACATTCTACATCTTGGGGTAGTAATCGCCAGAATAACCGCAAGAATAAAGAAACATTGGTCATCAATCTTAAAGACAAAGAGTCTTTGGCTGTCAATGTTACTCAGACGGCATCCACCCCATCGGTACCACTGCAAAAGCTAACTCATCCAAAAGAAGAGTATTCTTTCGACGAAGATGATACGTTAAGCATCTTCGATTGCTTGATCAAAAGCAATAAGCTTCAACTTCCAGAGGCAAAGCGACCAGAAGAAGTTGGTAAAACTGATCACCCTAAATACTGTGTTTATCACAGATTCATAGGGCATCCAACCAGAGCATGTTATGTGCTCAAGGGCAAAATTCAGGAGTTGGTCAACTCTGGAGTAATTACTCTACCGCAGGACGAGAAAACAGTGACTGCTAATGTGGTCTCTCTCCAATTTGGGGATTTTCTACCACAACTCGTACAAGATAGAACTGTCCCCATTCTAAGGACTACTCTAGAAATTGTGAATATCCCGTCTCCTCAAAATGAAGGTCTTGTTCCGATGTCAACTGACAAAGGAGAGATCATATGGATTCATCCAGATCTAGTTGCAGAATTTGAAACGCCTTCCACTTCTAAACAAAAGAAGCATTCCAAGTCTAAATCAAAGAACTGTAATATGGTATTCTTTGAACCATTAACAGAAGAAGAAATCCTAATGGGCACTAAATCTGGGAAACCCTATCTTCGAAAGTATTCCGAAAATCAAGATACATCCCCGGATATTCTTCCTCCATCATCTTCTCCTGCAGAAGATACACCGTCTACATCTGTGCCAGTGCTAGATCTATCTCCTCCTAAACCAACATCAGCAGACAAGGAAAAGTAACCTTGTTCGCTTTGATAAAGCATTGAAGAAGTCATCATCTCTTGGACTTGAAAAGCCTTACAATTTTGACATATTGGCTCAATTGGCCAATACTCTAGCAAGATTGTCAATCTTTGAACTTTTATGTCTCTCAAAAGAAACTCATGAGATGTTAAGTGAAGCTTTGATGCAGGCTGACACTTGTTTGACTTTTCTCAAGAAGCCCAAAAAGGAGCCAGTCAGCTGTGCACATTGTCATAGTGTATTTGAATTAATGCCAAATATCACTTTTACACAAGATGACATGCTGTTAGAAGACAATCGTCATGATCGTCCTCTCTATTTCACAGGGATATGTGGACACCATGAAAGTCGACCATATTCTGATTGATCCCGGGTCTGCACTTAGCATCATGCCAAAGTTCTTATTGGACGCTTTGAAAATCCCAGTACATAATCTTTCTACAACTATTACTACCATCTTGGGATTCAATCAAGGAAGAAGTGAACCTTTAGGAAAGATACGCCTAAAACTTTAAATTGGCAATCTTCGTATACAAAGTAACTTTCTATGTTATTGACAATCATGGCTCATACAATGCTTTGTTGGAAAGGCTATTTCTCCATGAACACAATATTGTACCCTCTACACTCCACCAATATTTTAAATATGTGGATGGTAATGGAGAAGTCCAAAAAGAGATTGCAGATTTGAATCCTTTCAAAGGAGTTGAAGCATATTGCAACGATTCTTGTATGTACAAAGAGGAATTCATGAAGGTGGTATTAGAAATGGACACAGATGAAGAACAGAAGAGTATACCTAATGATACTCTGGTGATTCTAGTCAAAGGGCGTACCTCCTGTCCTCAGTCTTCCCAACCACTGACTATTTATCTACCTTCCCATGAGAAGCGACCTAAAGGTGATAGTCAGGAACAAAGGGAGCTCACCTCTTCTGAGCTGCTTGTAATCGATCTTCATCGCAAGAAGCTCCCTCCTCCTTCTCGTTCTTCTTCTCCCCCTCTTGTCATTAATCTGACTAAGCCTGCCAAGTCTAAAGTCCCTGTTGTAAATGATGGTGTAAAGATCAATAAAGCATCTCCTTTGTAGTATACTGATGTATTTTACTATACTCAGTGTTATTTGGATATGCTAGATAGCTTTAAACCACTTGTAATAGAAGTTGTATCATCTCGACGAAATATGGTTTCATTGGATTTAATACAAGAGTCGTACTTCTTAGTACCGTCTCGAAAGAAAGATGAAAAGCCTATATTCTTCAATAAAAGAGAAGAACCAAAAATCATGCTCTATAATGATAATAGAGATGATACAGAAAGGCTATAATTATGATGCTATAGTCCACAATCTAAAGCCATCATCCGTAAAATGGGCTATGATTTCAGAACAGGTCTCAACAATGATAAAGGAAGGTGAACCCCTCTTCGTATTGCTGTTCCAAGAGGAAAATCACAACAGTACCACAGTAAAATGAAACGAGGACTCGGTTATATGTCACCACTTCCAACTCCAGAACCTTCTGAATCTGATGAAGAAGAACGTTCAAACTCTTCTGATTCTATCTCGTGGGATTCTGATACCAGCATCGGTCATATTCATAAGGTCATAGTATCTTCTAACATGGTGTCCGCCGAATTCCCAGAAGATGATGAAAGTGACATTGAAGAAGCTACTGAAATGGACCCTTAGGCACAAAGGATGGACAATCAGTGGGAACTTCGTTCTGAACAACGAGAACCACCTACTGAAGATCAACTGGTCCAAATTGATATTGGAGAGAAAGGTGTATCACGACCAATCTTCATCAGCAAGAATCTCCCAGAAGATGATAAACAAGAATTAATTCACCTTATTAGTGAATATATTGATGTCTTCGCATGGAGTTACGAAGATATGCCGGGATTAGATCCTCAAATTACAACTCACAAGCTTAACTTCTTGCCGAATGTCAAACCGGTCAAACAACAACGGCGATTCAAGCATGAAATGATGGATGCAATTGATGATGAAGTTAAAAAGCTTATAGCTTGTGGCTTTATCAGAGAAGAACAACATCCTGACTGGGTGGCCAATGTCGTCCCTGTCCTTAAAAAGACCGGAAAAGTTCGAGTTTGCATAGACTTTCGGGATCTCAATGATTCTTGCCCCAAAGACGAATTTTCTTTCCCAATTACTGATGTTATGATCGACAATACATGTGGATTCGAACGAATTTCTTTCATGGATGGGTTTTCTGGATATAATCAAATCCGGATGGATCCTGAAGATGAAAAACATACTTCATTTCGTACTCCTCGAGGTGTGTACTGTTATACGGTCATACCGTTTGGTCTTAATAACGCAGGTGTAACTTACCAGCGGGCTATGAGCACTATCTTTCAAGATCATTTACGAAAGACTGTCGAATGCTATGTTGACGATATTGCTGTCAAAAGTCGTCTCAAAGAAGATCACATTCAAGATTTAAGAACTATCTTCAATCTAATGTGCCAGCATCAACTCAAAATAAACCCCACCAAGTCTTTCTTGGGTATCTCTAGTGGTAAGTTTCTCGGCTTCGTCATTACCTCTAAGGGTATACACGTTGATCCCGAGAAGATCAAAGCCATTCAAGAGCTGCGTTCTCCACGCAATCTAAAAGAGCTACGAGGATTCTAAGGTCGGCTTGCGTACATCAGGCGGTTTATTTCGAATTTATCTGGACGTTGTAGACCATTTACTCAATTATTGAAGAAAGGTGTATCTTTCGTTTAGACGGAAGAATGTCAACGAGCATTTGATGACATAAAGCGATATTTAATGAGTCCACCGGTTCTTGTACCACCGATCTCAGGAATACCCTTTTTAATGAATGTCCGAGCAATGGATCATTCATTGGAAGCTTTGCTGGCTCATAAGAACAAAGAAGGTCATGAACAAGCCATCTACTATCTCTGCCGAACGATGATTGGAGCTGAACATCATTATAGTCCAGTGGAGAAGGAATGTTTATCCTTAATGTTTGCTGTTCAGAAGACAAGATATTACATCATAGGCTAAACTATTCATGTCATATCCCGGGTCAATCCTCTTCGAGTCTTAATGAAGAAGCCAAGCACACTCAATTCTAGACTTGCCACATGGGCCATATTGCTAGCACAATATGATATGGTTTATGTTCCTCAAAAGTCTGTGAAAGATCAAGCACTTGCTGACTTTTTAGCAGCTCATCCTATCCCTGAGACATCTAAACACTATGATGAGATTCCGGACGAAATATTAGAATCAAATATGATCTCAGAAGAATTTCCTACTTGGAGGTTGTTCTTTGATGGAGCTTCTAGAATTGGACCTGGAGGTACTCTTGTTGCTGGAGTAGGAATTGTTCTTGTTTCACCTGATGGGTTAACTATTCAAAGGGCCTATTCTTTTGACGAATCATGCTCCAACAATGTGGCAGAATATAATGCTTTGCTCATTGGACTTCAATTAGCCAAACAATTGAATATTGAATATCTTGAAGTATATGGTGACTCTAAGCTGATTGTTAATCAGGTTAGAGGCATATATGAAGTCCGACATCAAGATTTGGTACTATACCATGAAGCAGCAACCAGAATAGCTTCTTCATTCAAAGGATTCTTCATCGAACATGTACGTCGTGCATGTAATACAGAAGTTGATGCTTTAGCTAACCTAGCTGCAGTATTGGCAGTTCCAGTCAAAAGACAACAAATGGTGGTTATCTCTAATAGAGAATTATTTTGTGTTAAAAACAACCATAACATTGAATTCAGCAACCTAACTGAAGTCAATGTCCTTAACGAGGATTGGAGAGTACCTTTCATTGATTTTGCAGTACATGACATATTGCCAGAAGATCCTAAGGAAGCTACAAGTATCCGTCGTCGATCACTTCGATTCTATTATAATCATACTACTAAAACTCTATATCGAAGAACTTTTGATGGATTACTCTTGAGGTGTCTTGCTGGTGATGAAGCAAAGCAGATATTACGTGAAGCTCATGATGGTGTTTGTGGAGCACATCAACCTGGTCCTAAACTACAGGATCGTATCCGACGTATGGGCTACTACTGGCCTTCTATGGTATCAGATGCTATTGATTATGCAAGGAAATGTCGTGCATGTCAAATTCATGCAGATTTCATTCACCAACCATCGGAATTTCTTCATCCAACTGCAGCCTCGTGGCCTTTTGAAGCTTGGGGTATGGATATAATTGGCCCTATTAATCCTCCTTCATCTAAAGGGCATCGGTTTATCTCAGCTATAACCGATTATTTTTTCAAGTGGGCAGAAGCTATACCTTTGGCTGAAGTAAAAACTAGTAGTGTCATCAACTTCATCAAACATCATGTGATATATAGATTTGGTGTCCCTCGTCGAATCATTCATGATAATGGGCCACAATTCATCAGCCAAAAGTTTTATAGGTTCTGTGATGACAACAGAATCAATAATATTGCCTTAACAGCCTATAATCCTGCGGCTAACGGGTTGGCTGAAGCATTCAACAAGACCATTATCAAACTTCTCAAAAAGTTTGTCTCTATCAACAAACATAATTGGAGTGATAAACTTAGAGAATGTCTATGGGCATATCGCACTACTGTCCGTAACCCTACAGGTTGCACACCTTTTTCTCTGGTGTATGGATGTGAAGCGGTACTACCTTTGGAGATTCAAATTCCATCATTAAGAATCGCCATTGCTAATAAGCTTACTACAGACAATAATGATCATCTTCGGCTTCAGAAATTGGAGGCACTCGATGAGAAAAGGTTATTGGCTCAACAACACATTGAATTTTATCAGGCGTAGATTTCAAAAGCCTTCAATCGTAAAGTCAGAGTGCGAACATTTCAAGAAGGCGAGTTGGTTCTTACAGTCAGACGTCCTATGACTATGACACATATGAGCAAAGGCAAGTTCGAGGCAAAATGGGAAGGACCATATGTGATAAATAAAGTCTTTTCTAATGGAGCCTATCAATTAACAGATATGGATGGCAGAGTTGCTATGATGCCCATCAATGGCAAATTTCTCAAGAAATATTATGTATAAAGACAAAATGTACTTTATTTTCAGAGACATGATGTAAATAAAAGTTTATTTTTTTATTTCAAAAGCAGAATGGAATTACATAATATTAAGGACGGGGAGGAGGCCCTGACCCTTCATGATTAAATACATAGTTCGCCAACAGTTCAAACATCTCATTGTCTGAACTCACAAAGAACTTGCAGGCAGCCATCCTCAATGCCTCTTCTTCGGTAGTCTTCCCAGGCTCTACTAGCTTGGAAATCAAGTCCTCTCATGGTGCAAGAACAGTTGAGCCTTCACCCCTTTCTTTCTGAGGAGGTACTGAGGACTCAGCAGGTGGTGTCTCAGTCTTTCCTTCAAGCTTCGGGATGAGCAAATCTTTGGAGGACATTTTGTACAGAAAAGAAAGAAAGTGACCATATCTACGAAAGTTTTGTTCTATTTTATAGACAAAACAATCAGATAGTCAATCTCGTGAACTAATGCAACTTTTTGAAAGAAGCCCAACTGTTCGTTCGTTCATTTTTAACTGTTCGTGACTGTCCATTCATTTTCAGTGGCCTTATCTCGAAAATTGAAGTGACCGTTCACTTTTCCTCATGAAAGTTCACATTCTCTATACTTTTGAAATTCTGTATTACATCAGCAACTTGTCATCCACATTTTTTCGTGATTCTATATTTCTTATTACCACATCAAAATCAAATCGTAAAGAAGAGAAAATCATTCTTTATTTCCTCTTTCAAAACATAGATACATCTTGATGAAAATCTATTACATCTTTGATTTTCTTTCTAATGAAGTTCTATTACATCTGGATCTTCCCATCGATAATGAAGGTCTATTACATCTTTGGATTTTCTTATTTGTTGGTGGCAATTCCTTGTCGTCTCGGCCTGAAGCAACGAGCCAGAAAATGGAATTAACTCAGGTCTTCTCTCTGAGAAAGGTGAGAGGAGAACCCCAGAGTGTAGCAACCCAAAGATGAGCTGCTGTCAATACAACTGGTGGAAGGAGACGACCCGCCAGGGGAACTAGGAACGAGATCACCCTTGTGATACGATTCCTAATTCTGTCTCTTCACCATCCAACTCTCATGTATAAAGGCTCTTCCTACCATCTGAGGAAGACCCTTCTTAACATGAAGAGTCATGAGCTGTCTGATTTGAGTGTCAGAACCATATGAGCTGCCTGATGTGGGTGTCAAAAGAATGTTCCCTACAACATCCAAATCACCAATACCAGTTCTGAAAAAGCTCGCTAACCAAGTCCCTGCAAATATTAATGAAACAGGAGAAGTTAGTAGAATCTATCAACAGTATTGCGCCTACAAACTGGCGTACATCAGTATGTGCCTACAAACAGGCGCATAGCAGCATTGCGCCTACAAACTGGCGGACATCAGTATAC
The DNA here is from genome assembly GCA_029216955.1 of Iris pallida. Classification (NCBI taxonomy): domain Eukaryota; kingdom Viridiplantae; phylum Streptophyta; class Magnoliopsida; order Asparagales; family Iridaceae; genus Iris; species Iris pallida. The sequence continues at coordinate 5,649,680 of JANAVB010042619.1, read as the reverse complement.
GCCTAAAAATAGGCGCACATCAGCAATGCGCCTACGAATAAGCATATATCAGTACTGAACACTGATCGAACAGGCGTATAACAAGCAATACGCGCCTCTGATCAGAGCTAAACACTGGGCCACAGTGTGCGTCTATTCTCAGAAATAGTTAGCACACATCAATAAGTGTCTACAACATGGAGATTAATATTTGTCTCCAGAAGTGGTGCAAAAGAAAAGTACTCATACTATTGATTCTTCGTCAAGACATACCAATTTTTGAAGACACAGCATGCAAGCAAATAGTGTCTGAATGAAGTAGCACAAGTGAAGCCCTATGGAAAGACATTGGTTTTGAGAAAGTATGAATGGTTCGTTCATTTCTGAATGTCCTTTTTAAAGAGGATAAAAATGAGATCGGTGCGTCGTTCTAGCATCCTATTTTGGGAAAGAACTAAAAATGGGCATCTAAAAAGCGTGTAACAACTGCCACGTGTTCTTCAGAAGAAACAGTAAAAGGAAGGATTAGTTAAAAGAATATGTCCATGAGCACCATTCGAAATCACAGCCACACAATATCAGAAATTCTAGGTTTTATTGCATAAAGACGGGTGGGCCCCTACAATCAAGGACAGAAAAATAATAAAAGTTCTGTCCAGAATATTATTTTTTGTCCTTGCCTTCATCAGTCTGACGAAGGGCGGCGTCCAATTCTTGCATAGTACAGATGCCCGAGCGACGCATCAGGTTGAGAATTCCTCTGAATTGGCGTGCTCCTCAGAGGATGATCCACCACTCGAGCGATTGAAGACTGACGGAGTTAAACCAAAACAGTTCAGAAAGTTCACTGTCCTCAAAGTTGGGTCAGCCTCCAACAAAAAGGTTGTAGGCGCAATATCTTGTCTCCCTTCAGGAGACTTGGTTGTGGTGTCAGCATTAGTCTCCATCTCTTTCTTCTTGGGGGCCATTGAAGAAAAAAAGTGAAGACCAAATGTAAACCTCCAATATTTTCTAAATTATTTTAGTGCCTTAAAAATTATTTTTCTATATTATTTAGAATTTATTTGGTATACGTACGTAAATATAAATGCATGTGTGTATATATTATTTATGTACTTGTTAATATTCTATTAAATAAGGAATAGAATGAATTCTAGGATTTTAGGAATTTATTGGTAATTTTTTGATAATTTATTGCTAGCTTAATATATATATATATATATATATATATATATATATATATATATATATATATATAAAATATAATATATATATATATATATATATATATATATATATATATATATATATATATATATATATATATATATATATATATATATATATTAAATAATAAAAAAATAAAATATATATATATATATATATATATATATATATATATATATATATATATATATATATATATATATATATATATAAGTAGTGGTAAAGGTGTAAAAAAAATATAGTGTGGTGGGGCCAGGCCCAACCCCAGCAAGGGGGCGGCCACGCTTTGGCCGATTGGTTTCTAATGCTGATGGTTTGTAAAAAAATAAAAAATAAATAATAATAAGAAGGAAGAGGGGACCAGCCCACGTGGGGGGGGGGCAGTCCACCTCAACCCAAAGCCCCAAGTAATGAGAACAGCAGCAGCAGCTGCACCCTTAGGGAATCCGAACCCAAATAATCCTAAGCAAAACCGAGCCCCCATATATATTCCTAATCCTATTAGTAGTCGGCGGTGGTATATAAAATCCACACGAAACCAAACCCTAACCCTCCGTACATCTCCTCCCTCCAGAAGCCCACTTCAGCTCGAACCCTAGTCGGACTACCCAGGCCGTTGGCGCCGCCGCACCACTGCGCGAACACTGCCGGACAACCCAGGACGACCGCACTCCAGTACGATCTCAGTTTTGTCAACAGCGCGGTACCCTTCTTCCAATCCTCTTTTCTTTACGCACGCTCGATGATTTCTCGAACTATCAATTTCTGTGCATAGGCCATATGAACCCCTCCAATCCCCTTCTGATAGAATCCTGGGAACCCCAGGGGATTGCTCGAAAAATCGAGGCAAAGTTGCCCCAAAAAACTGTTGAAAACAGAGTTTTAATCCAGTCCCAAACCACAACTTAGAAGCCAGATTCCGAACTGTGTGTCGAGATTTTTCAGAAACTAATTGAACACGTGTGAAGACAACATAACCACGATTGAAACACAACTTGTAGATCTATATTTCGATTACTGTGCAAGGATTAAATCAGTATTAAAGTTGGGCGAAAAACTGTTTTATAAAGAGTTAATTTCAGAAAATTTCTACGATACGACGTACGCCCCGACAAATCGGGCGACGTGGTCGCGCGCTATATGCATCGAAAGGCGCGTATGGACGTTGCGGACGTGTGGGAACAGACGGAACTCAGTTTCGTCGCGTGTGCGCGACGAAATCAACGCGTATCCGTCGAGATACTCTCGTATCGGCGTTTTGCAAACTTGCCCATAAATCGTATACAGTCGTCGGATCGAGATGAAACTTGTGCAAACAGGTCCGGATCGAAATTCTGGTCCTGCATACCAAGTTTGGTTCGATTCTGAGAAGGTCGAATCGGAACCCATTTTGGCGGGCCCGCGACCCACTCAAACGGGCGATTTTGTACACGGCTCCTCGGAATCCAAAACTGGACATACTGTTGAGTTCATCTCCTCAAACTGAAACCGTAGACATGTATTTTGACGACTTTAGAGACCGTAGACTTTGGCACGCGTTTCGATGCAAAGCGGGTCCAACGACGGATATTATTTTAACCCAAAATTACGATTTTGCCCCTGTTCCAGAATTTGACTTTTGGACAGGCGTTTCCTAGGTATATCTTCTTCACCGAGATCATTTTTGATGTTTGTTTCAGCGTTTGGAGTCATCTGTGATTGTGAGTTTTGGTGCTGACACTTGCTACTCTTGGATTTGCCTTCTCGCACCACAGGCAAGATACCTTGCCACCTTACTCTGTGATTATTATATTCTTATTTTTGGTTGTTATTTTCAGTATTTTGTTTTGTGATATTTAAACTGTGCGTCCAAGTCACACTTGGGTGCAAGCGACTCTATTGGTCGTTTTTTTTGCTTTATTTATTCTCTTGCATTGACTTAGTTTATTGACCACCCATTGATGTTGAGGTATTGGTATATATCATACGGCCTTAACACTTGTTGTATCACGTGATGTGAGTCACATATAGGATACGTATCCGCGTAGTCGGCTGGCCACCGATACGTATGGAGCGTACGACAGATAGGGGTAACTGCCAATAGAATTGCATGATAGAAGACTTGGCGGTTACTAGAGGTACATGTCAGTCATGAAGATGATGATACTAGGCATTGGGTGGGGAGAACATTACCTAACGTATGGGCTTCGATTGTACTTCCCTTGTAACCCGGAAGCTCCACTGGAGATACGGGTATGAGACTCTCAGGTTGGCCACTGTCGTTTTTCAACGTCATGCTCTTGGTCACTGGTGCCCAAGAGGGGACTATACCGGATCCTATATTCAGCCAGGGCTCATGCGTCGAAGGAATGTATCTCAACTGCATATTCACAATAGAATGGCCAGGAACTCGATTGCATGCATACCTTTTTTCTTTATTATATTATCATAGTTTATATGGCATGGTGTTTTCTTGTATCTTGCTATGTCCCCTGAGGACCTGGTTATCTCTCCAGGTTTAGACGATTTACCACAGGAGTACGGAGTGACTTTGGAGCTATCTTACATTGATGACGAGACAGTACCTTATGACTTCTAGTCTATTTCTTATCTTAGAAAGTTGTAGACATTATTTTACATCTCTTTTCTTTCTATTTTTGCGGAGGTCGGACTCCGATCTTGTGAGACAATTTTTCATAGCTGTTTGGAGTAAGTATGTTCACCCGGCTATCTTTTGATACTCTTATTTATTTATTTGGACTTCATTATCTTCTGTGTTGAGCTGTGATGAGATTAGATATGATATTCTGGCCTGTGATTATTTATTTACAGCTTATGTGCATATATGAGGATTTTATATATTGGAGTGTTCTTCGTATATGTGCAGCTGGCATGTTCACGTACTTGGTCCTACGTATTTTGGGACTGGGGCATTATATGTTTTTGTGGTGGCCCACGCAGGTCAATCTAATATTGTTGGGTTACATGACTGTGCCCAACAAGCCTGCATATAGGAATAAGAATATCTCATCCATAACTACTACTATCTCTTGACTTCCAATCTTTTCGAAACTTCCTTGATTATTCGATTTACTTCATATCTAATCTTTCCTAATATCAACTTATCTTCCTCGTGCCAACAGTATGAATCTACGAAGCGGACGCATTTCTGCCTTGGCCCTCACATCTTGTGAGGAGACTACTTCGGAGGGACAGAATCCTCCCATGACTCCAGCGATACCCTACCAGCCAGGACAGTCGCAGCCTACTATGACACCGACGACGGAGTACCCAGAGGTCGCAGCACCCCCAGGCAGCCAGGCTGGACAGACTACTACCATGCCACCGGGAGGAAATGTACCATTGCCTCCTCCACCACCATTCCCTCAGCAGTTTCCCCCACAGTCGGGAACTCAGATATCTCCACCACCGACTGATGGGAGCCCTACTACTCAGTTTATGTATGCCATGATGCAGGCTCAGTGGCAGCAGACTGAGCTAATGAGACAGATGATGATGGCAGCTATGGCTAGACCTCCACCACCACCTCCAGTACCAGCACCAGCACCGGCTCTGCATCCCTATGAAGGCTCTATCAAGAATTTCACAGATATGAATCCCAAGGCCTTTAGAGGGACGGAGAAGCCATTAGAGGTGTCACAGTGGCTTATTAGTACCGAGAAGCTACTGAAGGCATCCCAGTTGCCAGCTCGAGATTGGATGACAGCAGTGGACTTACTGTTAGAAGACAATGCTCACCACTGGTGGAAGGCGGAAGAGAGACGATTAGGCATTGGGATCACCTGAAAGCAGTTCTATGATGCATTTTATGAGAGATTCTTTCCTATTCATGTTCGAGATGGTCTCTACGACCAGTTCCTCCATCTGAAGCAAGGGAATATGACAGTTGATGAGTATGACTCGGAGTTCAATCGCTTGAGTCTATTTGGTGCGGGATTGATTCCGACAGAGTTAGAGAAGGCGAGAAGATTTCACCAGGGGCTTGCACCAGAGCTCAAGTCTTATACGACTACTCAGTCTCGAGTCTCCCATTCAGCTGTCTTGGAAGAAGCTCGTGCTCAGGAGATTCTTCGCAAGGAACAGCAGCAGACACCGAGGCGTCATACACCAGCAGCTACACCAGCCCGAGCTACTCAGAGTGGACCTATCAGGAGGACTACAGGACAGTACCAGCAGAGGTATACACCTTATCAGAAGCCCACCTGTAACTTTTGTGGGAAGCAGAGGCATATTAGAGATGACTGTCGACTTCGTTTGGGCTTATGTATGAGATATGGATCAGGACAGCACTTGGCCAGAGATTGTCCTGAGCAGCAGGCTCTAGTTTAGGTACATCAGGCCCAGAGGCCCACAGCCCCAGCACCTCGTCCACCATTACCCCCACAGACAGCACAGTACCACAAGGCCAGAGCTCAAGGCCCAGGACAGAACCAAGGAAAGGCGTTCTCTCTAGCTGTTGAGAATATAGAGACAGAGGCAGAGGTCATAGCAGGTATGGTTTTAGTTGCATCTTTTCCTGCTATTACATTATTTGATACTGGAGCCACACATTCATTTATAGCCACTAGTTTTGCCACTAGACACAGCATTCCATCACACCCTTAGCTAAGAATGTTAAAATCCTCACTGGAGGAGGAGTTATACCTATTAGTGGTGTTTGTAGACTTTGTTCTGTAGTGATAAATGGCAGAGAGATGATGGCACGACTTCTTATATTCCCAATGCCGACATTTGATGTGGTTCTTGGAATGGACTGGTTGAGCCAACATTTCGCTCTCATAGACTGCCATAGGAGCAGTATTATCTTTAGACCACTGAATGCGGTAGAGTTTGAGTTCACCAAAGAAGACGGAGAGAGTTGTGATGCACCCACATCAGGGACTCATATGATGATGCATGACACCCCTCAGCACCCTATTATCACCGAGTTCGAGGATGTATTCCCCGAGGAGTTGCCAGGACTACCACCTGACTGAGATATTGAGTTTTCTATTGAGCTTATTCCCGGAGCCGAGCCTATTTCATCTCGAGTATATCGTCTGGCACCCAAGGAGTTGGTAGAGATGAAGACGCAGATTGATGACTTATTAGAGAAGGGATTTATTCGTGCCAGTGCGTCACCATGGGGAGCACCCATTCTTTTTGTGCCTAAGAAAGACGGGACAGTGCGCATGTGCATTGACTACAGAGTATTGAATTCAATGACAGTAAAGAACAAGTATCCCCTACCACGTATAGACAATTTATTCGATCAACTGAGTGGAACAAAAGTATTCTACAAGATTGACTTACGATCGGGCTATCACCAATTGAAGGTTCGGAAGGAAGACATTGCAAAGACGGCCTTTCGATCGAGGTATAGACACTACGAGTTCTTGGTCATGCCTTTCGGTTTGACCAACGCTCCCGCAGTCTTCATGAATTTAATGAACAAGATCTTTCACCAATACTTGGACAAATTTGTAGTAGTCTTTATAGACGATATCTTGATTTACTCCAAGAGTCAAGATGAGCACGAACAGCATCTACGGATAGTTTTGGGAACATTGAGGAACGAGAGACTCTTTGCGAAGCTTAGCAAGTGTGATTTCTTTCTCAAGGAGGTATCATTCCTTGGTCATATTGTTACGGGTGATGGTATATCAGTAGACCCAGAGAAGATCACAGCAGTCAAATCATGGCCCGCTCCCACAACAGCTTCTGAAGTGAGAAGTTTCCTCGGACTTGCGGGTTACTACCGACGGTTCGTAGAAGATTTCTCTCGTATAGCGGGGCCTATGACTCGATTGACTTGCAAGGATCAGGAGTTTGTATGGACAGACGAGTGTCAAGCCGCTTTTGATGAGTTGAAGAAGCGATTGACCACAGCACCGATCTTGACACTACCATCGGGCCCACGAGGATTTGTGATCTACAGCGACGCATCCGAAAAGGGATTAGGATGTGTATTAATGCAGCACGGTCGTGTAGTAGCTTATGCATCGTGACAGTTGAGAGTGCACGAGAAGAATTATTCGACCCACGATCTAGAGCTCGCAGCGGTTATCTTTGCTTTGAAGCTATGGAGATACTACTTGTACGGCGAGAAGGTTAATATCTACACTGATCATAAGAGCCTCAAGTACGTGTTCACACAGAAAGAGTTGAATATACGACAACAACGTTGGTTGGAGTTGATGAAGGATTATGAGATCGAGCTTCATTATCATCCGGGCAAGGCTAATGTCGTGGCAGACGCATTGAGCCGCAAGTCCATGGCACACTTTTTGACTACACAGAAGGAATTGATTAGAGACTTGGAACAGCTTGGTATTGAGGTAGTATTACCGGGAGCAGACGGCGTATTAGCCAACCTTCAAGTGCAATCATCATTGGTAGAGCGCATCAAGACAGCATTGCCTAATGATGCTAGATTTCGACGGCTGAAAGAGAGGACTGAAGTAGGAGAGTAGACAGGTTTGAGGATCCACTCAGATAGGAAACTGCGATGTGGTGATCGTATTTATGTACCCAATGGAGATCTACGGCAGGAGCTGATGGCCGAGGCTCACAGTTCGACTTACCCTATTCATCCCGGAGGGACCAAGATGTATCGTGACTTACGACAGTATTATTGGTGGCATGGAATGAAGCAGGAGATAGCTCATTTCATTGCCAAGTGCTTGGTATGTCAACAAGTGAAGGCGGAGCACCAGAGGACGGCCGGATTATTGCAGCCGCTACCCATTCCCGAGTGGAAGTGGGAGCACATTACTATAAATTTCGTCACGGGTTTTCCTCGGAGTCCTAGAGGACGTGACGCAGTGTGGGTGATTGTTGATAGACTTACGAAGTCAGCCTATTTCTTACCTTTTAGAGTGGGCCAGTCGACAGAAGTATTGGCGGAGATGTATATGGAGCAGATTGTGAGATTACACGGTGTGCCTGTTAGTATTGTGTCGGACCGTGACTCGAGATTCACCTCACACTTTTGGAGGAGCATACAAGAGAGTTTGGTCACCCGATTGAAGTTTAGCACATCGTATCATCCGCAGACAGACGGCCAGTCGGAGCGTACCATTCAGACGCTAGAGGATATATTGAGAGCGTGTATGCTTGATTTTGGCAGTTCGTAGGAGGACCATCTTCATCTTGTTGAGTTTTCCTACAACAATAGCTATCAAGCGAGCATTCAAATGGCTCCGTTTAAAGCATTGTATGGTAGAAAGTGTCGGTCTCCTGTTTGTTGGAGCGACATAGGAGAGCGACAGCTATTGGGTCCCGAGTTAGTCTTGAACACAGTGGAGACAGTGAAGAAAATTCAGGACCACCTGCGAGCAGCGCAGGATCGTCAGAAGCAGTGGGCAGATAATCGTCGTCGACCCTTGGAGTTCAAAGAGGGTGACCATGTGTTCTTGAAGATATCCCCCACTAAAGGGACGATTCGATTCGGAGGACGTGGCAAGTTGAGTCCAAGGTACATCGGCCCTTTCGATGTCTTGGAACGTGTTGGAGAGGTTGCCTATAGATTGGCATTGCCACCGTCACTAGAGGGAGTACATGACGTATTCCATGTATCTCAGCTGAGGAGGTACATGGCGGACAGCAATCATGTGCTTGATCACTACGAGATCACAGTTGGACCGAGTTTGTCGTACGAAGAGCAACCAGTAGGTATCCTCGATCGCCGAGTGAAGGTGTTGTGGAATCAATCTATTCCATTGGTTCGCATGGCATGGAAGCATCACTCGCCATGGGAGTCTACTTGGAAGCGCGAGGACGACATCCGAAATTGCTACCCGCATTTGTTTGAAGACGAAGGTATGTCTTGCATTAAAGCTTTTTAATTATTATCAAGTTCCTTGCATTGCATTTGATCCCCCGACCTTATTTTAATTTCGAGGACGAAATTTTCTTTAAGTTGGGTAGGATGTAAACCCCCAATATTTTCTAAATTATTTTAGTGCCTTAAAAATTATTTTTCTATATTATTTAGAATTTATTTGGTATACGTACGTAAATATAAATGCATGTGTGTATATATTATATATATATATATATTTTTTTTTTGTGTGTGTATATATTATATATGTACTTGTTAATATTCTATTAAATAAGGCATAGAATGAATTCTAGGATTTTAGAAATTTATTGGTAAATTTTTGATAATTTATTGCTAGCTTAATATATATATAAATATATTTGTAGCTTGATATATATATATAAATTTATATATATATATATATATATATATATATATATATATATATATATATATATATATATATATTATATATATATATATATATATATATATATATATATATATATAAGTAGTGGTAAAGGTGTAAAAAAAAAATATAGTGTGGTGGGGCCCGGCCCAACCCCAGCAAGGGGGCGGCCAGGCTTTGGCCGATTGGTTTCTAATGCTGATGGTTTATAAAAAAAATAATAATAATAATAAGAAGGAAGAGGGGACCAGCCCACGTGGTGGGGGGGGGCGGTCCACCTCAACCCAAAGCCCCAAGTAATGAGAAAAGCAGCAACAGCTGCACCCTTAGGGAATCCGAACCCAAACAATCCTAAGCAAACCCGAGCCCCCATATATATTCCTAATCCTATTAGTAATCGGCGGTAGTATATAAAACGCACACGAAACCAAACCCTAACCCTCCGTACATCTTCTCCCTCCTGAAGCCCACTTCATCTCGAACCCTAGTCGGACTATCCAGGCTGTTGGCGGCGTCGTACCACCGCGCGAACACTGCCGGACAGCCCAAGACGACCGCACTCCGGTACGATCTCAGTTTTGTCAACAGCGAGGTACCCTTCTTCCAATCCTCTTTTCTTCACGCACGCTTGATGATTTCTCGAACTATCAATTTCTGTGCATAGCCCATATGAACCCCTCCAATCCCCTTCTGATAGAATCCTGGAAAACCCAGGGGATTGCTCGAAAAATTGAGGCAAAGTTGCCCTAAAAAACTGTTGAAAACAGAGTTTTAATCCAGTCCCAAACCATAACTTAGAAGCCAGATTCCGAACTGTGTGTCAAGATTTTTTAGAAACTAATTGAACATGCGTGAAGACAATATAACCACGATTGAAACGCAACTTGTAGATCTATATTTCGATTACTGTGCAAGGATTAAATCAGTGTTAAAGTTGGGCGAAAAACTGTTTTCTAAAGAGTTAATTTCAGAAAATTTCTACGATACGACGTACGCCCCGACAAACCGGGCGACATGGTCAAGCACTATACACATCGAAAGGCGCGTATGGACGTTGCGGACGTGTGGGAACTGACGGAACTCAGTTTCGTCGCGTGTGCGCGACGAAATCAACGCGTATCCGTCGAGATACCCCCATATCGGCGTTTTGCAAACTTGCCCATAACTTCGTGTACAGTCGTCGGATCGAGACGAAACTTGCGCCAACAGGTCCGGATCGAAATTCTAGTCCTGTATGCCAAGTTTGGTTCGATTCTGAGAAGGTCGAATCGGAACCCATTTTGGCGGGCCCACGACCCACTCAAACGGGCGATTTTGTACACGGCCCCTCGGAATCCAAAACTAGACATACCGTTGAGTTTCTCTCCTCAAACTAAAACCGTAGACATGTAGTTTGATGACTTTAGAGACCGTAGACTTTGGCACACGTTTCGGTACAAAGCGGATCCAATGACGGACATCGTTTTGACCCGAAATTACGATTTTACCCCTGTTCCAGAATTTGACTTTTGGACAGGCGTTTCCTAGGTATATCTTCTTCACCGAGATTATTTTTGATGTTTGTTTCAGCATTTGGAGTCATCTGTGATTGTGAGTTTTGGTGCTGACACTTGCTACTCTTGGATTTGCCTTCTCGCACCACAGGCAAGATACCTTGCCACCTTACTCTGTGATTATTATATTCTTATTTTCAGTTATTATTTTCAGCATTTTGTTTCCTGATATTTAAACTGTGCGTCCAAGTCGCACTTGGGTGCAAGCGACTCTATCGGTCGTTTTTCTTGCTTTATTTATTCTCTTGCATTGACTTAGTTTATTGACCACCCATTGATGTTGAGGTATTGGTATATCTCATACGGCCTTGACACTTGTTGTATCACATGATGTGAGTCACATATAGGACACGTATCCGCGTAGTCGGCTGGCCACCGATACGTATGGAGCGTGCGACGGATAGGGGTAACTGCCAATAGAATTGTATGATAGAAGACTTGGCGGTTACTAGAGGTACATGTCAGTCATAGAGATGATGATACTAGGCACGGGTGGGGAGAACATTACCTGACGTATGGTCTTCGATTGCACTTCCCTTGTAACCCGAAAGCTCCGCTGGAGATACGGGTATGAGCCTCTCAGGTTGGCCACTGTCGTTTTTTAACGTCATGCTCTTGGTCACTGGTGCCCAAGAGGGGACTATACCGGATCCTATATTCAGCCAGGGCTCATGCGTCGAAGGAATGTATCTCAACTGCATATTCACAGTAGAATGGTCAGAAACACGATTGCATGCATACCTTTTTCCCTTATTATATTATCACAGTTTATATGGCATGGTGTTTTCTTGTATCTTGCTATGTCCCCTGAGGACCTGGTTATCTCTCCAGGTTTAGACAATTTTCTACAGGAGTACGGAGCGGCTTTGGAGCTATCTTACATTGATGACGAGGCAGTGCCTTATGACTTCTAGTCTATTTTTTACCTGAGACAGTTGTAGACATTATTTTACATCTCTTTTCTTTCTATTTTTGCGGAGGTCGGACTCCGATCTTGTGAGACTATTTTTCATAGCTGTTTGGAGTGAGTATGTTCACCCGGCTATCTTTTGATACTCTTATTTATTTATTTGGACTTCATTATCTTCTGTGTTGAGCTGTGATGAGATTAGATATGATATTCTGGCCTGTGATTATTTATTTACAGCTTATGTGCATATATGAGGATTCCATATATTGGAGTGTTCTTCGTATATGTGCAGCTGGCATATTCATGTACATGGTCCTACGTATTTTGGGACTGGGACGTTACACTAAAGTACGGAGATCAACTACATATATATCAACAAATTGACTCTTCGTATTCCTCATAGGAAACTGAAAGAAATCAATAAAACTCCGGAAGACGAAGAGAAGATTGAATATTTTCGAGAAAGGTATTTAATCATGATGATCGAGCATGAGACCGGCGCAACCTGACTTAGTCAAACTTTTATAATTTCAAAGTATTCCAAAACTTTGCAATGTCTTTAAGTTTTAAAAACCTTGAAGGGGGTCTTGTACAGCCTAAAAATCAAGTTGCGCCTTCAATATACTGATCAGTGATCAAGTTGCACCCCAAAAATCAAGTTGCGCCACTGATATGAAGCAGACTGCGCCACCGATCAGATTGCGCCTGATATCAGACTGCGCCCAATCTTTTTGCGCCAAAGCCTACGTGGCATTTGACACTTATTAGTCATCATTACCTGACCATACTGACGACTGATACAACAGAGAACGAGGAAAATCTCTTCGAATCCCGTGAATTGTGCCGCTCAAGAAAAAGTTGGTGGACAGGTGTCTTGTACACTTTGTTAGTTGCGCCCAGGCGCAATCTAAACAAAATCCTTAGTTGCGCCTGGGCGCAACCTGAACGACTTTTGATCAGAAGCTGACATATGTGTAGGCGCCACTCAAATCAAGCGCAGTTTGACTTGTTGACTGAAGCTCGCACAACCTGATAAAGTTGATACAACTTACATTCTAAAGCAGGATGACGTGGCACACATGTCACTAATCTCTCAAGACGTGTCTACTATCCTGTACACGACTACGCATATCTCAATCATACGATGCCACACGTCTAAATACAGTTAGTACACGATTGACAACTGAATGAAAGTTGGTGCAACAGGAGGTTGGCGCAATCCAGTATGGCGCAATCCAGCCTCGCGCGCATCAGAATAACTGCTAAAACAGTTATTTCCTGAACTCTAAATAGAGTTTCCAATCATCATCATCAGAGATCAAGAACTCTTGTAAAATTGCTGCTGCGTTCTCTAGAGGCTACAGTCTTCAAGTTCACATAGTCCAAGGGATAAAGTGATCGTCTTCTGATCAGATTCCTAAAGTTGTACTTTCCTAGAATTTATTGTACTTTGTACTCTTTTACAAGTTTGGAATAAAAACAAATATTTTGTTTTTTGCAAACAATCCTTGGCTGCTAAGGCACCCACCAAGATCTCCTCAAAAGTGGCGATGCGGGCACTCTTGGTATAGGACTTCACCTCCTTGACTAGTCCCTTCCTGAACCTCTGGGCCTTCGTCGCCTCGGATAACCCCTCGACAAACCTGCCCAGACGGCAGAACTCCCCAGCATACTCTACAACAGACTGACTGCCCTATACTAAGGCCTCGAACTGAGTCTCGAGGGCACCAAGCGCTGCGTTTGGGAAAAACTTCTCCTTGAACAGCTTCTTAAAGGCTGCCCAAGTCTGCCCATCCGTACCAACCCTCGGGTCGGTCTGGTACCAGGTGCGGGCCAAATCCTGCATCATACTGGCCGCCTCCTCAATCTGTAGACTCGCTGGAATCTCTGCCAGTCTGAAAATCTTCTCCATATGCTCAATCCACTCATCAGCGTACAGAATGCCCTCTGTACCCCTGAAGTCCCTCGGGTGCATCTTCTGAAAGTCCTGGATGCCCTTCTCCCTCGGCGGATGCGGCTGCTGAACTATCGCAGGCTGAGCTATTGCCCTCTCAACTATCGTCAGGGCCAGATCAATACCCTGACTAAACTCTGCAGTCTGACGCTGCTACTGGGCCTGCTGGGCCACCATGAACTGCTGAAAGAAAGTGAACAGCTGGACTGCATCAACGGTCCCCGAAGGTGGCTGCTGCTGCTGGAGCATCTCTGGAATCACCGGACTCTGCCTGCGAACTGCTGGTGGAGGGGCTCCTCCGAATGCAGCTGAAACATCCACCCTAGCTGGCATGACTGTGATGGAACTGGAGATTCCCAGGACCCTTCCTTTGGTATGCGTATTGATCGATAGAAAGTTGAACAGATCTAATACGTGTTCTAACCCTTCATAGGCGGAAACTAGGGTTCACGAATTATACCTGCGGCGGAAAGGAGACAAGTAATTCCTGGCAATCTCGAGCGGACGACCCCAAGATCTTCTGCACGTATTCCTTCCTCGAGTTGGACGTCGTGTGGGCGACGATCTCCCAACCTTTTCTTCTCCTTGGCAGCCCTCTCTTTCTCTCCTTACGTGAATCACGAATTTAGAGAAAATTTCAGATTTCTGATCTGTAATCTGGCGGTCAGAGAATAGAGGATATATATAGGCTACGGCAGGAACCATGAGAAAAAATTAGGGTTAGGCCTCCTAACGGATCTGGATATCCCGTGTTCAGCCCGAATACATAATCCAGGCCCATTAACAATAGCTCGGTCCACTAATGAGCTATTGTTGCACTACCTCCCTAATCCCAAATTATGTTTGTGGGCTCCTTTTATTATATGCTCGTTTGGCTCCCCATGTTAAGATATCGTATGTCCGTCGATCAAATCAAGTTACTGACAACTATATTGATTCGACATCTTTTATCCTTAAGTAGTACCGCTTAACTTTATTTGTCATGTCGGATATATTCCACCTACAGGATTTACATGACAATCCTTATGAGATCCTTAAGAGGACATCATCAACCCGATGTATCGGAACATGGATTCCATTTATAATCAACAGCCTATCATACATACAATATTATTACCCAATTCATAGAGGTTGTTGATCCATAATGAATCTCACTCTTTTATGAGTCAAAGTAATGCACACTGCATATACATGTCCGTTATTATATCCGGATTAAGAGCACAAGCATCCATAATAACAGAGGTGTTTGTTCTCTTATGTAGTCAGTACAAAGAGAACAACCTCAAGTGGTCCTGTTCAATACACACAAAGTGTACTAGTGTAAACCTATAGTCAAGATAGACTAATACCAGATTACACTACAACATTTTCAATAGATTGTCCAAGTCCATCTAGGTTGTGAACTATTTATATACTCCATAGAAAACTGATAATATGATCTTCTGTGTGACACCACACACCATATTATCTACAATATAGAATATCAGACATTTGCATTAACACCTGCAACAAATACAATATGCAAACATTTGCCCATATGATTCTCATTTAAAATTTAAGGAAATAAGGTTACTACAAAAGTGATGCTTTTAGTATATAACCCTAACAATCTCCCACTTATACTCAAAGCATTGCTTTTCAGTATATTGTTACAAATCTTCCACTTATACTTAAAGCCATGCTGCTACACATCTGACTCCCATTTCCTCAACATGACTGTCAAAAGCCTTAGCTGGTAAGCTCTTTGTAAAGGGATCAGCTAGGTTGTCGGCTGATGCTATCTTGGTCACAGCAACTTTTCCTTTCTTTACGAAATCTCGTATCAGGTGGTACTTACGCTCAATGTGTTTGCCTGTCTTATGGGCTCGTGGTTCCTTCGAGTTTGTAACTGCACCACTATTATCACAATAAAGTATAATAGACTTAGGCAAACTAGGTACCACATCCAAGTCCAACAGAAAGTTTCTGAGCCAGACCGCTTCTTTGGCTGCCTCAGAGGATGCCACATACTCGGCTTCCATGGTGGAATCAGCAATACATTTTTGCTTGATACTCCTCCACACAATGGCTCTACCTCCCAAAGTAAACACATAACCTGAGGTAGATTTCCTGGAATCCCTATCTGACTGAAAATCTGAGTCTGTATACCCCAAGAGAACTAAACTATCTGCCTGGTAAACTAGCATATACTCTTTAGTCCTTTTTAGGTACTTCAAAATATGCTTTACGGCAGTCCAGTGCTCTTGTCCTGGGTTAGACTGATATCTGCTGACCATGCCTACGGCAAAGCAGATGTCTGGTCTCGTACATAGCATTGCATACATTAAGCTTCCTACTGCTGAAGCATAAGGAACTGCCTTTATGTTCTCTATCTCTGTAGGTGTCCTCGGACACTGCTCCTTTGATAGATCAATTCCATGTCTAAAAGGTAAGAAACCTTTCTTAGAATTTTGCATACTAAAATGAGTTAGTACAATATCGATATGGGAAGCTTGGGATAAGCCCAATATCCTTTTTTTGCGATCTCGTAGAACTTTGATCCCAAGGATGTAACCTACTTCTCCCAAGTCCTTCATATCAAACTGTTTGGATAACCATACCCTTACATCAGATAATACCTTCACATTGTTTCCAATGAGCAAGATGTCATCCACATAAAGTACTAGGAACACCACCACGTTTCCGTCATACTTCTGTATACACATGATTCATCCTGACATTGATCAAATCCATAGGATTTTATCACCTGATCAAAACATATGTTCCAAGATCTGGAATCTTGCTTAAGTCCATAAATGGACTTCTTGAGCTTACAAACAAGATGCTCCTGGCCCTTTTCAATGAACCCGTCTGGTTGCTTCATATAGATGTCTTCCTCAAGACTTCCATTAAAGAAAGCTGTCTTGACATCCATTTGCCAAATCTCATAATCGAGATGAGCTGCAATAGACAAAAGAATCCGAATAGACTTAAGCATGGCTACAGGAGAAAAGGTTTCCTCATAATCGATACCCTCTCTTTGAGTAAAACCTTTTGCTACAAGCCGAGCTTTAAAGGTTTTAACCTTACCGTCTGATCCTCTTTTTCTCTTATAGACCCACTTGCATCCAATGGCTTTTACACCAACGGATGGTTCTACAAGCTCCCAGACCTGATTAGAATCCATATATTCTATTTCAGATATCATTGTTTTTTGCCAAGACTCTGTATCTTTATCTTGGAGTGCTTCATTGTAGGTACAGGAATCATAATCTTGTTCCTCAGGGACAAAGTCTGACGACTCTCCCAAGAACATATATCTATCAGGTTGTATCATAATCCTCCCACTACGACGAGGCACTATCGGTTGTGGTGTAACATTTGTGACACATTGTGCAGTTATTTGTGGTTCATCCTCTTGTACCATTGGTACTGAAGTACTTGGTGTCTCACGTCTCAGTTCTTCTAGAACAACTCTACTTGTGGTTTTATGGTTCATCACATAGTCTTCCTCTAAGAATCGGGCATTGGTGCTAACAATGACCTTCTGATCCTTAGGACTATAAAATAAAACTTCTTTCGTTCCTCTTGGATAGCCTACAAACAAGCATACTTCTGTATGAGATTCCAACTTATCTGCTTTTCCATTCAGCACATGTGCTGGACTACCCCATATGCGAACATGTTTCAGACTAGGCTTACGCCCAATCCACAGCTCTGTGGGAGTAAGAGGTACTGACTTAGAAGGAACCAAGTTCAAAATATAAGCTGCAGTCTCTAAGGCATATCCCCAAAACGAATCGGGCAAATCCGAATAACTCATCATTGATCTAACCATCTCCATAAGAGTTCTATTCCTTCTTTCGGCTACACCATTCTGTTGGGGAGTTCCAGGTACAGTCAATTGGGATGCAATCCCAGCCTCTGATAAATAATCCCTAAACTCTCCAAAGAGGTACTCGCCACCATGATCTGATCGTAATGACTTGATACATTTTCCATGACGTTTCTCTGTTTCAGCCTTGTACTCTTTGAATTTCTCAAAGCACTCAAACTTACGGTGCATCAAATAAATGTATCCATACCTTGAATAATCATCAATAAATGTGACAAAATATTCAAAGCCACCTCTAGCTTGGATAGTCATGGGTCCACACAAATCAGAATGAACCAATTCCAACACATCTTTGGCCCTATACCCCTTTGCCGTAAAAGGCCTTTTGGTCATTTTACCTTCCAAGTAGGATTCACAGACTGGTAGTGCCTCCACTTCCAATGAACTTAGAGGTCCATCTTCAACCAGTCTTTGAATCCCTCTTAGGTTAATATGCCCCAATCGTAAGTGCCAAAGGTATGTTTGGTTCATACAAGAAGGTTCTTTTCTCTTATTTAAGTTAGATGACATATTATTCATTTCCATAAGTTGCATTGTGGGCGAAATAGGATTAATGACATACAAATTATCAACCAATGCACCAGAACAGATAAAATGTTTATTCTTTCTAATAACAATATTGTCATTAAAATAAACTGAATATCCATCCTTAACTAACATAGAAACAGAAACTAAATTCCTTCTAAGTGAAGGTGCATAAAGACAATCTCTCAATGTCAAAGACTTATTTCTACCAAAAGATAAAGTAACATCTCCTAATGCAACGACCGATACTTTTGTAGCATCACCCATGAACAAGCACATCTCTCCATCTCTAAGCCGTCTGGTTTCCTGGAACCCCTGTAATGTATTGCATACATGATTAGTGGTTCCTGTATCTACACACCAGGTGCCGGTAGATAACACCGCTAAACATGTTTCTACTACTAGTAAATGAGATATAACTTATTTGTTCCCTTGTCTGAGAAGTAGAAGTGGAC
The DNA here is from genome assembly GCA_029216955.1 of Iris pallida. Lineage (NCBI taxonomy): Eukaryota > Viridiplantae > Streptophyta > Magnoliopsida > Asparagales > Iridaceae > Iris > Iris pallida. Next base: position 5,630,993 of record JANAVB010042619.1, on the reverse strand, counting down.
AATTAGTCTTCCAATGTCCTGACCCTTTGTACTTGAAATATTTGCCTTTCGGCTTTTTTACCGCGCCTTGAGGTCCCATGCCCTTCTTTGCTGAGTTTGCCTATTTTTGAATGTTATTCTTCTTCTTACCGTCTTTTGGCTTAGAAGTAGAAGCCTTTTCAGAAACAAAAACATGACCACTCTGCCTAAGGAGAGATTCAGCATCCTGTAGCTCTTTTGCAAGTTCTGCCAAACTATACAACCTTTTGTTCATGTTGTAATTAAGGCAGAAATTGTCAAAACTTTTAGGCAGAGTCCCGAGAATGATATCGACCTGGGTTTCTCTATCGATTTCAGCTCCAAGGATCTCCATCTCATTCAGATGACCCATCATCTTGAGAACATGATCCCTTACTGGTGTACCCTCAGCCATTTTTGTATTCATCAAACATTTCATAGCAAACTGCCTAGCTGCTCTACTCTGATGTCCGAAGAGTTCCTTGAGGTTATACATCATGTTATAAGCTGTGACCATGGCCTGATGCTGATGTTGCAGTACATTTGACATAGATGCCAGAATGTAACACTGCGCCATCTCATCTGCCTTTTTCCACTTCTTATAAGCCTCTTTGACCTCTTCATCAGAGTTAGCATCAGGCTTAGGTGGACATTCCTCAACAAGTACATATTTGTACTCCTCAGTAGTCAGAACAATGTCCAAATTACGTTTCCAGTTAATATAATTAGGTCCAGCAAGTTTGTTTTCTTTAAGAATCACCATAAGTGGACTGAAAGAACCCATTTTTGAAATCCTGAGAATCACATAAATAAAATTATGTAGAACAAAAAAACTTTTTGAATTAACTAAATATTGATTCCCTCAAAACAATAATAAGAAATTCACCAACACCTTGAACACCATGAATTTAGCATGCCACGATAGTGTGGACGTATACAAATTCAACTTTATTCAAGTAGATTTTTTTATTAATTTTACTATCATGTCAACATAACTTTATGACAAATAAAATTAATATGCTGGTCTTGCTCTGGTCATACAAATACTAGCAGTGACTCCGATGGGGAGGATACCATTATTTGTATCTAAGTGTATACCATTACTTAATACTAATTCCATTACCTTGTATTGAGTTCCTTCAAATGGAGAAGTGAACACATACTAGGTAACTTTCTACAATTATCCCTAAGGAAGTTTGTACTGGTGATCCATAATTATACTCATCCGATATGGAGGAAAGCACTAAAGCCAACACGCAAGTATAATTATATCACCTACAAACCAGTAATGGAGACCATAGGATTTATACTAAATAAAAATCCTCTCCCACTTAGTTATTTAACAATGAGGGTTTTTCTACTAGTTGATATTATGTCCAGGTTGTGCATTATTAATGTAGGCTTGGTTTTTCAAAAAAACAACCACACAATAATAAACATGCATAATCAGAAAAAGCAAAATGACAAAAATAAGAGAAAATATCCAACTATTATGGTCATCTTTTGCTGCTCCGTCCTCAACTATCCGAATCCAAAATCTGGCGCTGCGCAGATCTATTTTTTTAGGTTTTGGCTGTCGATTCCTTCATCGAAAATCATCTGTCTGCCTCTGGACTGCTTAAAACTAGCATCTCGTCCGGCGTCAGAAACAACCACTACCGCCATCACGATTGATCAAAAATAATTAAAATTACATCAATCCTATGCCTCCCGAAGGAGTTCACACATAATCTAGATTGAAAAATTAAAATAATAAGCACGATCAACCCTCGTGATTTTAATTACATCCACAGCAACAACAACATCCACGACATGTCCGTGGTTTAAACAACACAATCAAAAAACATGCATTGGACCATAATAGTTGGATCTAAGATGCCTGCAAAATCAAGTTAGAACAGATCTACATCTACCGACTATTACACAGCACAGGTTTTATTGGACAACATGGACGTATCAATCAATACGTTGATCCAAAGTGGCTCTGATACCAATTGATGGAACTGGGAATTCCCAGGACCCTTCCTTTGGTGTGCGTAATAATCGATAGAAAGTTGAACAGATCTAATACGTGTTCTAACCCTTCATAGGCAGAAACTAGGGTTCACGAATTATACCTGCGACGGAAAGGAGACAAATAATTCCTGGCAATCTCGAGCGGACGACCCCAAGATCTTCTGCACGTATTCCTTCCTCGAATTGGACGTCGTGTGGGCGACGATCTCCCAACCTTTTCTTCTCCTTGGCAGCCCTCTCTTTCTCTCCTTACGTGAATCACGAATTTAGAGAAAATTTCAGATTTCTGATCTGTAATCTGGCGGCCAGAGAATAGAGGATATATATATAGGCTACGGTAGGGACCATGAGAAGAAATTAGGGTTAGGCCTCCTAACGGATCTGGATATCCCGTGTTCAGCCCGAACACATAATCCAGGCCCATTAACAATAGCTCGGTCCACTAATGAGCTATTGTTGCACTACCTCCCTAATCCTAAATTATGTTTGTGGGCTCCTTTTATTATATGCTCGTTTGGCTCCCCATGTTAAGATATCGTATGTCCGTCGATCAAATCAAGTTACTGACAACTATATTGATTCGACATCTTTTATCCTTAAGTAGTACCACTCAACTTTATTTGTCATGTCGGATATATTCCACCTGCAGGGTTTACATGACAATCCTTATGAGCTCCTTAAGAGGACATCATCAACCCGATGTATCGGAACATGGATTCCATTTATAATCAACAGCCTATCATACATACAATGTTATTACCCAATTCATAGAGGTTGTTGATCCATAATGAATCTCACTCTTTTATGAGTCAAAGTAATACACACTGCATATACATGTCTGTTATTATATCCGGATTAAGAGCACAAGCATCCATAATAACAGAGGTGTTTGTTCTCTTATGTAGTCAGTACAAAGAGAACAACCTCAAGTGGTCATGTTCAATACACACAAAGTGTACTAGTGTAAACCTATAGTCAAGATAGACTAATACCAAATTACACTACAACCTTTCCAATAGATTGTCCAAGTCCATCTAGGTTGTGAACTATTTATATAATCCATAGAAAACTGATAATATGATCTTCTGTGTGACACCACACACCATATTATCTACAATATAGAATATCCGATATTTGCATTAACACTTACAACAAATACAATATGCAAACATTTGCCCATATGATTCTTATTTAAAATTTAAGGAAATAAGGTTACTACAAAAGTGATGCTTTTAGTATATAACCCTAACAGACTGGGGCTGCGGTATCGGGAGTTGGCTGCTGAGGACGAGAGGTGGCAGACCTCTCATCAGTGTCCTCCTGACCTGGCAATGTGATCTAGTCTCGACCATCCTGGAGACATATCAAACAAGAAAACAATTTCTGAGAATGCGTCGAAATAGCAAAGGAGGACAATTTATATTCAAAGGAAGACAATAAGCAGCAAATTTAGATAAAAAGAATCTGATTAAGAGTTTTTCCTAATGTAATTAAGTACCTTCAAAAATATCTCAATTCTACTACAGGCTGCAATGATACTCTAGTTCGAATATCACTGCAATTCTAACTATGACCTGCATGGGCCACCACTAAAAATGTGTCACGACCCGCACCCAGTATAGGGGCACGAGAAGTGGGTACGTCCAGCCTATGCCGTAGTGTCGGTGGTAGAACGCTGTCCTAGGTCACAACATCTAACAATATAAGGTACATGTACAGTATATACACTCCGAATGGAGGTAACAATATAAAGTACAACTCAATCACAACTAAGGAAGAAAGTACGATAAGATAGATAGATGAAATCAACAGAATCCACAGATGATAAATACAAGATAAGAGAGAGAGCTAAATGTCTAAGATAAACAACTCCACAAATCCAGAATAATAAATCCCCAAATAAATACAAGTGTATCCAACAAGGCAGAATGATAAATAAGATACTGGTCTAGCTAACTAGCCTAGACTACTGGAGTAATGTCCTCTGCAAGTGCTGGGTCCTCCTGAGAGTCTAACTCACATGTGTCATCTAGGCCTGCTCCATAATAAGTGGGACACAGCTCTTCAAGGTCATCTGTAATATTTTAACAGGTCCAGTCAGGACGGGAGCGAGCATAGTACATCTCACGCAGTTCATATCATGACAGGATTATAATACAGGCAATAGAGTAAGATACATAAAATGCTGAGAATATACATGAAGTAGAAGAGAAGACTGTAAAGAAATATCTAATATAAGTAAGGAGTTACAGTGAACTAGTGATTTAGAGTACAAAATAGACATGTGAACGGCTTGATAATAAACATGAGAGGTTGTACATGGCTACACTACTTTAGAAATGTCCACATGACTATTTCTACTCTCCCATCCCCAATCAATACACAAGGATCCGTTCAAGTTATGTTATTGTACATGATTTCACATAGGGGCCCATAAATGGGTGCACATGAATATAAACATGGGGGCTCCGTGAACAAGAGAGTACATGAATCACGAGAGTGCACATGAATGGTGAAAGCACAGGAATACATAATGAAAGTAAAACGCACATGACATGATGTATCTAATGCTCCCAAGGGGGATAACATCGTATGAAAAGATCCATATAGTACTAATCTGTGTTTCAATCGTGGCAGCATCAAGTAAAGTAATCTAGAGCAAGAATATAGTCTTATCAAGTATGAAACAGTCAGAGAATGTACTCACCTGATATCCTGAGTGTCCGAATGAAATACTGCCTGAGGAGTGGTGTCTGGCTCCTATTCAGAACAGTACAAGTCACAATATATCCAAATTAGTAAAATAAACTGCTACGATGCATTCTACATGATATTTGGATCAATTTAGGCTAGAGTCAACCTTTGGTCAACTCTAGTCAACTACTCTAGTCAAACTAGGTCAACTAGGTCAAACCTAA
>JANAVB010042619.1:5616062-5621062 GCA_029216955.1 Iris pallida | reverse complement strand
GCTATACGGCCGATACATGTATATATCGGATCGAAGATACCAATTTGCTAAGGCCAATACCAATATGATATGGCCTATACCAAACCGATAGACCGATACTAATCTGATACGATCGATACTAAGTACATCCGACCTATACCAGCAGATCCACCAGTTACTGCACGGTGGGCCCCGGAGTACCCCCAGACTCAGTTACATCCGATTATTGGTGAGTACATGATTACATAGTAATTTTGTTTGTCTTACGATACAGATTTTCACATCGAATCTGCGATAGATCGTTACTTCTTCGATCGTACATAGATGTACAAACGACAACACGAGAGCAGAATAGGTGTGAGTGACAATTTTCAGGCAGACATGGAAGTATTTCTTAAGTATGCCATGAGCAAAGCTCAGTACATGAACGATAACAAAATCAAGTGTCCATGTGGTAATTGTCGCAATAGACGTTACGAAGAAGTGGTGACTGTGAGAGATCATTTGACCTGCAAGGATTTCATACGTGATTACTGCATGTGGCCATCACAAGGTGAACTATATACAGAAAGACAGGTTGTGAATGCTGCTACTTATGCTTTTGATGAAAATGCTGCAACGGATTTTGTCATAGACGACGGATGCTCTGTTGATATGGAGACCTGCAGAATCATGCACGAGATATGGTGTACGATGCGGCAGGGCCTAATTTTGATCTGGAGGGTCCTAATCCCGAGGCGAAGGAGTTCTATGATATGTTTCAGGATACAGATACTCCTCTACATCCTTATTGTGAGACTCATTCCGTACTATTAGTGACGATACGGTTGTTGAACATAAATTCTGATTTTAATTTGACACAAGCTTGCTATGATTGGATTACACAACTAGCGACGGAGATCTTATCGAATGAATCAAAAGATCTCCCAAAAAACTTCTACAAGTCAAAGATGATGGTCCGACAACTGGGTTGGGGTACGAGAAGATAGATTGTTGTCGCAACGGATGCATGTTGTACTACAAGGAGAAGGAGAACATAGAAAGTTGTAGCTTCTATAATGCGGATCGTTACAAGCCAGTAAAGGGAAAAGAAAAGTCAAATAGAAAATGACGTCCTTACAAGTATATGCATACTTGTCGATCACGAAGCGCTTGCAGAGGATGTATATGTCTCTGAATATAGCTGAACACATGACGTGGCACAATGAAAAATGCACAAAGGACGATGAAGAATTGTCAAATCCTTCAGACGGAGAGGCGTGGAAATATTTTGATTTGTGTCATCCAAATTTTGCTGAAGAGCCTAGAAATGTACGTTTGGCGCTATGTTATGATGGCTTCGCCCCTTTCAGGCAGTCGGGATCTCAATACTCCTGTTGGCCGGTCATTCTTATCCTTTACAATCTGTCACCATGGATGTGTATGAAGACTTCTTATATGTTCTTGATAGCTATCATACCGGGTCCCAAAAATCTGACAAAAAACATCAATATATATTTACAGCCGTTGGTGGATGAGCTGAAACAACTGTGGGAGATCGACGTTGCGACATATGATATTTCCAGGAAACAGAACTTTCAGATGAGAGCTTCACTGATGTGGACAATAAATAATTTTCCAGCATACGGTATGCTGTCGGGATGGAGTACTCACGGCACCATATCTTGTTCGATATGCATAGAAAATAGTAAGGCGTTCCGCCTTAAGTATGGAGGAAAAACTTCTTTCTTTAACTGTCACCGTCAATTTCTGCCCGCGAGTCATCCTTGGAGAAAGAACAAGGACGCGTTCAGATCTGAAAAATAAGAATTTTCTCATCCGCCACCCAGATTGTCGAGAAACGATATTTGGGAAGATGTACAGGACTTGCCCTCAGTAATTAAAGATCCATCGAACAATCGTATCGAGGGGTTTGGACAAAGCCATAACTAGACCAAACGAAGTATCTTCTGGGACTTGACTTATTGGAAAGATAATCTTATAAGGCATAATCTTGATGTCATGCATATCGAAAAGAATGTGTTTGATAATGTTTTTAATACCGTCATGGATATTAAAGGAAAGACGAAAGACAATCTAAAAGCAAGATAAGACATTGCCGAGATATGCAAGCATCCTTATATGAACTTGATACAAAGGAGAGCTGGTGGACAATTAACTAAGCCGGTAGCACAATACACATTGAGCAAGAAAGATAGATTAATAATCTGCAAGTGAATATCTACTTTAAGATTTCTCGACGGCTATGTGTCGAATTTTTCTAGATACATTGATCTCGATGAACGCAAGCTAACGGGAATGAAGAGTCATGACTGCCATGTATTTATGGAAAGATTACTGTCCATTGCTTTGAGAGAGTTGTTGTCTTCTTCTGTATGGGTTCCGTTGGCCGAGCTATCTACATTTTTCAAGGATATTTGTTCAACTAAGTTGACGATGCAACACATGGTTGAACTTGAGGAGAAGATTGTCTTAACCATTTGCAAGTTAGAGAAAATATTTCCTCCGAACTTCTTCGACGGCATGGAGCATCTACCGATTCATCTAGCATACGAAGTCCGTGTCGGTGCATCTGTTCATTATCGATGGATGTACCCGTTTGAAAGGTACATAAAAATTGATATAATTTAAGTTGCATTTCATTATTAATTCTCAAGATAATTTGTCTCTATAGATACCTACACCATCTAAAGAAGAAAGTTAGCAACAAGGCTCATATAGAGGCTTCGATATGCGAAGCATATCTTATCGAGAAGGTATCAAACTTCTGCTCCATTTATTTCGATACTCATGTTAAAACAAATCGAAATAGACCTCAAAGGAATGACGAGGACGTTGAGGATGGAGGTATATTCAATGTAAGGGGCAAGCCTATTGGGGCTAGTAAGAAACGGTGGTTGACTACGACGAGTATAATACCGCTCACCGATATGTCTTGTTAAATTATGACATACAAGAAGTAAGAGATTTAGAGAAGTAAGTGACTGTAATTACACTCGTTATTTTCTCTAATTTGGTGAAGTAACTGACTACACTTATTCTTATTCTATCTAACAGTATATTTAGAGATGAATTCAAAATGAGGACACCCGATATTACCGATGAAGGACTTCAAAGAGAGGTTGATTGTACCTTTCCGTCCTGGTTTCACAAATACATAAGTAACTGAGATGATAATTTATACGACTACCATTAAAATATATGCATCTAAAATATTTAAATTATCAATATTTATTTACAGGTTTTATTGCCTGAAAACAACACTCATAAATGAGAGTATTCATTATTTGGCATTGGGACCGAAGAAGCATGCAAAGACTTGGCCAGGCTATGTCGTTAATGGCTTCAAGTTTAAGATAACTCAGAATACTATAAATGTCGAATATGTCAATGACGGCTTTAGTACCAAGGATTTTGATGTTTGCATAAGCGGCACCATCTATGACGACGAACTGGACTTTGACTATTATGGAGTGCTTCGGAATATTGTAGATTTACAATATAGTACCCCATATGATATGCATATTGTGATGTTCAAATGTGAGTGGTTCGATACGACACCAAATATCGGTTGGAGAATCGATAAACAATTTGGATTCGTCGATATAAATTATCACAGGAGGTATAGAGGGTCTGACACATTTGCGATAGCAAGTCAGGTTGTTCAAGTCTACTATACAAGCTACCCAAGGCATCGTAGAGATCGATTTGACTGGTGGGCAGTATGCAAGATTAAATTTAGAAATACATTCAACGTTGAAGATCCAGCATACCAAGAGGACCAGATCAAAAAGTCCCAATACTTGGTACAACAGTCGGATACCATGGATGTTGAAAATATTGTTGAAGAAAATAGAGGAGAGCAAGAGGTTGATACACAAGACTTAGCTGTCAACCAGGGGAGAAAGAGGCGACTTATCCCAAATATTGAGGATGAAGAAGAAGAAGAAGAACTTGATGAGGATGAGGATACAGATGAAGTCGACGATAAGGATGAGGATGAGGACGAGGACAAAGACGATGACGATGATTAGATTAAATATCAGTATATATTAAAAACACTTTCAATTACGTGATTTTAGTTTGACCTCATAAAAGTACTTATAATTTAGTGAATTCAGTTTAAACTTCTACATATTCTTGTTTCAGATGGCACTCCTAGTTCTTTTCTTCGCGGCGTCACTCGTCGCCCTGCTGATGGCTAGCACTCGTCGTCGTGGTACTGGTGGTGCTGGTTGTGGTGGTGGTGGTAGGCGTGGTCATAGTCGCCTTCAGCCTTCCCGGGAGGCGACCCCCGCTAGCGATCCCAACCCGGAGAGTATCCTGGGCACAGACTCATCCTGCCGTCGATCTACCACGGGGCTATCGACACCTTCGTCGAGGGCGTCTCCGTCCGCTAGCGGATCCGTTCTGCCAGCGTATCCACCAGCAGTACCACCAGTTACTGCACAGTGGGCCCCGAAGTACCCCCGGATTCAGTTACACCCGTTTACTAGCAAGTACATGCACGGAGCCGTGGATCCTCCGACGCCACTAGAGAGGCCGATGGGCAAGTTCCGACAAGAGCTATGGCCCGCGGGTGTAGCGTAAGTAAATTTAAGTTAATTTAATAGATTTGTTTCATTTATTCAAGTTAATAATCCAGTCGTTGCTTCTTTGTAGGTTTTTTCCATGGGATGCTAACAAGCTTCTAGGACAGATTATCCGGGCTAACTATCATGGCCCCTACCTCAATTTTTCTGAGGTGTCCCTAGACTTACAGTACCGCTGGCTCGACGAGATGAGGGTATATATATATATATATATATATATATATATATATATATATATATATATATATATATCTTGTGATTAATTATTAATTACTCTTTAATCAACTATTTTTTAATATCGTGATAATTGAATTTGTATGTCAGAGGACCTTCTGGTGCCCCCCCCCATCGCGAGGAGGCGATCCGCAGGACCTATAGAAGCGTCGCTGGAAAGAAGATCCGGGATGCGGTTTATGACCTTTGAATGGC